>JABUQX010015972.1:22500-40000 GCA_015478945.1 Trachelipus rathkii | reverse complement strand
CCTTTTTTTTTATTATTCCCAAATACGACGCTTTATCTATATAATTTACTACTTTTTCTTGACTCAAATAAAGCACGTTGTTGGAAAACGTGATCGTGTCTCTAATATGTTGCGGCAGATCTTTCGATTTTTGAATTATTTTATGCCTCTTACTTTCGATTATCGGTGAAAAAATTTCCTTGTGCCAGCTTTTAAGAATGACACTGGTTTCGCACACGATCGAAGACTGAATTATATGATGGTAGTTTATGAAAACCTCGGGTGGTACGTTAAAGATCACCGGCGACCCATGGTTCCACGTAAAACACGTCGATGAGCAAAAGAGTTTCGAAGAGAAATCGAAATATTTATCGTAATCAATATTCTTCACGACGGAGAGTTTTCTTATTCTTCGGTGCATACGCAAGCGACGACAGTCCTCATCATCATCATCATCATCTTCAACGTCATAAGCGGACGCGCTCGCGCTCGCGATCTCCCTTCCTCGTGCAAGTTCCCGCTGCCGCCCCTCTGCGAAATTTTCAACGACGCGGTCGGTACAGAACTTCATCAGTCGGTGCTCGGGATCCTTCTTGGTCGAAGCCTCGTCAACTATAGCGCCGTGGGATTTTCCCAAAAAGTTCAAATTCGGCATAGCCGTCGAACTCGAACTCTTTTTAGTATCGAAATCGGATAAATAGCAAGTGGCGAAAGCTATTTTTCCGAATAAGGCCCTCCTCACCATCGCCATGAAGTTCGATTTTCCCTCGTTTCCTTTTACCCCGACTAGCATCGTTATAGTTTTTTCCAGCATGTTGTACGAAGCTTGATTGACGGTATACATCAAATGGTGCATAAACTCGTTATCCATCGTGCTGAGTGCGTTTCCATAGCCGACGAAGACCATGAGGTGTTTGAGCAGGTAGAGGTACATTTTGTTTTTATCAATCAATTTATACAACCGATAAATGGGGGTGGATTTGTCGACTGCGCTGCCGCTGCTTCCTCCTACTCCCGCAGTCGCCAATTCTTTGATGGTATAAAATATGGTATCTATCAAGTCCTTTTCGCTCAAGCCCGTTAACTGACCGTTCGCGAACAAAAAAACGAAAATGTTCAGACCCTGAAGCGCCGAATTGGCGTTCAAAAGATTTCGGATGATTAAGATGATTTCGTCGAAATTTAACGAGACGTTGTGGATGAGCGTCAATTTCTCGATCGAAATTTCGTTCGATATCACCTTCGAGGTATCGGCGAAGAGTTCGTTTTCGTATCCGCAAATCAAATACTTCCCGTTTGCCTCCAACACGTTCGGCCGGTAGGATATCAGGGTCGGGCCGCCGTCCGACTCGCTGGAGAAATTTTCGTTTTTCGTTACGAACAGTTTCTCCGCCGGTCCGGCGAACGGCTGATTATGATGTTTGTTAAACACGTTAGCCAACTCTCTGGAAAAGGTATACTTCGACAATCGGGAGTACGGTTTTACGTTGGTGTTGAATTCGTATTTGGTATTCTCTTTACGATACTCTTCTTTTTCCCATGTCAAAAATCTCGATAATCTGCGCGACAAGCCCGGCAAAAAATGTTCTTTGTGGGCGTGAAAACCATATCGAAGCAATATCTCGTTTTCGGGCGATAATACCTCTTTCATTATGTCGTCGTCGTCGTCGTTCTCCCTCCTCTTCTCAGCCGCGGAGTATTCACCGCAATAGCCATCGTTTTCGTCTGCGCGGGGTGGTTCTTCATCCAATCCGTAATCCGGGTTCGCGTAAAAGTTTTTCGGTTTCGACGCCTCTTTCTTCCGGCTTAGCACTGCTCTCATTTTAACGGTATCGATAATCTCTTCCAGGATTCTATATTTCTCCAGAGGCTGCGTCAGGACGTTAAGGCGATAAAAATATATTTCCTGCGTAAAATGGAACTGCTTTAGTAAATATTTCGCATTAATTTCTTTCATTCCGAATTTTGGCAAATGTTTCAATTCGGTGCCGGGAATAATTACGCACCTTATTCGCTTAACGATTTTTCCCGGTGGGCTTTCCGGACAATAATCCGGATGTTGGTCCAAAACGTTGTGCGAATTTTGCACTATTAATACGCTCTCGTTTTTTTTTAACTTGATCTTTTGAGCGCCGTTTCTTTCGTCCCTATACAAATAGACAGTGGGCCGATTCGATTCAAGGCGATAACTCAAATGCTTCAATGAATTGCAAATGACGTTATACACTCGGAGCCTGTGCCACCCTTCCTCGGTATCGCTCTTTGGCAAAATATCTTCAACCGTATTTTCGTTTAGTTCGTACATCCCGTCGTTCTCGGCGGCGGCGTCGGCGTCGGCGTCGGCGTCGGCGGAGAGGAACCGTTTTAACGAAGGGAACGCGACGTATTTGTCCGAACGCGTTAAGGGGTCCTTCGCCTTTTCGTTTTTCGTTTCGCGCAAAATTCCGAAGCTCACGCGGTCATCATTCAAATTTATGCCCATGATCGAAAGAAATCTTTGATTCACAAAATCTATTACGTATCTTACATCGGCATACGTGATCGCTTTGGAATATTCCGTGACTTCAATCGGTCTTAAGGTAGATTGATAAAAACCCGGTACTTCGAAGACGCTCCGTTCCTCGTCATTATCCATTACCAAGGTAAGGTTTACGGGCTTATCGCTCCCGTTCTCGATAGTCGTTCTTCTCCCGTACATATTTTCGAATTTATGAGAGAGTAACCCGCACCCGAAATCCTCGTTCTGTTTATTTCCGAAAGAAGAACCCCCTCCTCCGCCTTTAGATTTGGAAGACAAAACATGCTGATTACAGGGCGCGTTTTTATCCCCGGGGTGGCAACTTTCTTTCGCCTTCTCGCCTTTCTCTGCGGAACTTTCTTGCACGTGGTATCTTTCTTTTTCGTTATTCCAACCGGGAAATCTTTTATCATCACTCGAAAGCAACTTCGTCGATTTTTGAGACATTAAAACGTCCGCTATTTTACGATCGTTACTCTCGTCGTTTACAATGCAGTCCAAAACTTCTAAACTTTCCTTCGTTTTGACGTTTTCTCCATTTTTCGCTTTACAAAATTGATCCAATATATATTTATCGACGATCGTCATTTCGTTCTCCGACGAAGAAGGAAACGTAAATTCGTAGATACAATCTTCGATGTTAATATTTTCCTCCCTTAACGAATCGCTCCTTTTATTTAAAATCTTAAACAATACCGATGATAAAGAGTTATCATCGGCAAAAACGCCGGCAGTGGTTGAGGAAGAAGCCGACGAGAAGTTTTTTTCGATCGGTTCGAGCTGACGTAAAACGAACTTTTCCAATTCGTCAATGAATTCGTTCCACATGATGACTTCCATTTTTTCTTTTTCTTCTGGGTCTAAACTGATCTTCCAAAATTTTGGTGGAGCTTTGTACTCGATATGTATTCCTTTGGCGATACTTCTCTGCCTCTCTTCTTCTTTGCACCCCGCATTTTTTTTCATTTGCTTATTGTACGTTTCGACTTTCACTTTAATTTTTTTCAAAAACAACCGAGAATCGAAATTTGTAGTGATTCTTAATCTACGCCCCAAAGTTTTAATGGTATTAATAACTCTATCGTTAGTCGAACACTCGGCATCGTCGTTATCCCATAAATTTGAGTCGAGATCGCTCCTACTACCGTCATCGCTTAACTTCGAGCTAGGTGTGTGTTCGTCCATTACGATCGACTCCAAACGCGTATAACAAGGTTGAGCGCCGTACACCTGGCAGTACTCTGTGCAAAGTTGAATGTACAAAAGGTGAATGAATTTCCGTTTCACGATTATACCTCCTAATATCATCGATTCGTATTTCTCTACAAATTTAATCCACCTATCGTTGATTTCGGGATGAACGAAAGAATCTATGATCAAAGATCTTTTGAATTCGAAGACTCTTTCCTTCGAAAAATATATAAATCCAAAAACCTTCGCTTTGAAAACGTTGACGAGCTCCTCGAGATCTTCGGTTTCGCTTTCCCTGGATAGTACGCTAACTTCCGAGAAATCGATAACGACATCCCAAACGTGGAGTAGAGAATCGAAATTTTTCTCCAAAATTCTTTTCAAAGTTACCAACGCGGCCATGTGTTCCATTTTAACGTAGTTGAAAGCCCAGCACCAATATATGCAGAAAGTCATGAAGCAATTATATTCGTATTCGGTTTTCTTTTCCTCGGCGGTGTAGGTGGTGGGGGCGGTATTGATATTATTATTATCCTCTCTGTTCTTCGAAAAATTTTTCCCCAAGAAAGAGTCTTCAACGATGAATTCTCTAATAGCTTTTTCGTCTTGGGTCCTGTTATTTTTAAATTTATCATACATATTCCGGAAAAAGGACTGTTTCGCGAGACCGCTTCGTTCTTTATCTTTTAAATTTTCGAAAACGCCTCGAAGACGAAGGTACTTAACGACTATTTTTCCCGAAAGAGTTAGAAACGAGAAAACGTCGGTTTTACAGGCCTTTTCGCACATGAAAAATATTTGTTCGTTCCAATTGATCTCGCTAAATACTATTGGATAAAACTGCTTTTGCAATTTCGTATACAATTCGTCCATTTCCGCGATCAATTTCCTTCCTGCTTTTAGGGTTCGGGACTCTTCGTTCGAATTTTTTTCCGAGCCTTTCGATTCTTCATAGTTAGGAACGAGTCCGGCGCCAAACTTTTCATTCCTATCGACGATATTTAATACATTCGGCGCTTCCTCCACTTTATCGGAAGAAATATTATCGAAACCGCCAATCTCGTCGAAACATTTATCCAGAGATTTATAATACCCGCTAACGTTGACGACCATTTGATTGAGATGTAACGGGGTGAGTAGCCCTTCTTCGAAAAGAATTGCACTCATTATTTGAAAGTATCGGTCTTCGAAGTCAAAACCCGCGTGTAGGCCGGTTCGGTTTGCGAAAATCGAGTTTCTCCAACCCCTCTGTGACCACGTTCTATGCGAATACCACCGTAAATCGTCCATCAATTTCGGAGCTAACCTCACGTTTAATTTTTCCGTTATTTCCTCCAACTTGCCGCGCGCTATATCCTTCCTCGGGTTAGAGATAGGCAAAGGGGTCTCCTCATGCCGGTCCAGATCTTCTTCTTCTTCTGCAGCGTTTTTCCTTTTTATGAAACCAATATAGTGGGATACGTCGCAAAGCAAAAGCATATCGTTGTAACAAATATTATAATTCAGCCCCTTAATAAGATTCGCGAGCGATGCGTTATATTCTAAAGTTAACAATTTTTCACTTTCCCGATGCTGGTCGCAATTGAATAAATTCCGATACAGACCTTTTTCCGCGGCGGTTTGTTGGAAATATAAGGATTGATTAAACGGAACGCAAAAGTTTTCCTTAATGATGTGGACGGATTCAGTGCTATCGCAAATTTTGAACGATGGAAACATATTTCCGATTTGAGAAACGAACGTTCTCGAGCAAAAATTACTCAGGTGACAAGACGCGAGAGGATGATCGAGGTGACAGAATGGGATTCGTTCGTTTTCCATTTCTTTCTTATCGTTGACGTCCTCTATATTTCGATAAAGTTCTTTTTTCGACACCTCGAAGCACGATTTACAAATTTTTTTAACCGAAAATCTACCGATTGCATTTTCATCGCAAAACCTTTTCAGATCAGCGCACCGCTCTAAAAATTTTTCATCTCTCAGTTTTCGATCTAGTGATAGAGCGGAGAAATCTCCCGTGAAAACATATCCCTTACTTTTCATTAAACGTAAAAATTGAACGGGGTTATTCGCGATGTTGTAGATGACGCAAAATCTGTTAGCCAGCACCAAATTCGTTAAGGATAATGACGCGACATCAGAATCGAATGACGGGTTGATTATTTTGCTATTAGATCTCAACTCATCCTGAAGCGCGCGCTTTTTTCTCTCCGATGGCCCCGCATTTTCTTCTTCTTCTTCTTGAGATAGCTCGTTTTCTTCATTATCGATATCATCCCGTCTTTCCCGATTTTTATTATTTCGCTTTGAGCTCTTCTTTTTTTTCTCACCCGATTTGCTTCTGCTGTTCCTTTCTCTTTCGATACTCTTTTGTAAATCAGACATTTTCTTTGCGAAAATCTCGTAGCCCCTTTCTTCACTAGCTCCCTCTCGGTACAAGCAAACGTTATTCTCCTTATTGGAAAAAACGAAACCGAAATAACAACAAATTAGCTCAAAGTCGATGAGAGGGTTTTGTAAAATAAATTCTTTTCCAAGCATACGCTTAATTTTGAAATACATTTCCAAATCCCAACGCGTATCCGATTTTTCGTTTTGCATCGCCTTCGTTTTCTTTAAGATGTTGATTTTTTTCTCAAGCTGGTGGTACGTTTCCTTCGTATATATACCGATATTGGTGTAAATAGAGTTGGGATAAAGAAGAAGAATATGGCTTCCAACTTCTTCTTCTTCTTCAGTCCTCTGAGCGTCGCTCGCGCTTATTCTTTTTACACCACCATCCGTGTTTTCGATAAGTTCTCCTCTCGATGAAATTGCGTAATCAATTAAAATTTCACCATCGGCGTTCGTACCAACTGGATGTGATTCAGCGTCGTCGTTGACTTCGTCCTCGTTGTCAATCAAAGATTCAGCGGCGTCGTCCTGGCCGGTTTCAGCCTCGGTATTGATGATATCGTCGTCGCCCGCGCTGGCATCGGCTTTTGCGTCGTCCTTGCCATCGTTTTCAGAGTCGGTATCGACATCATCAAATTTAGCGTCTTCTCTACCATCGCCTTCAGAGCCGGCGTCACCATCATCGCTTTTAGCGTCGTCGCCGCTAGTATCGCCTTCAGAGTCGACAGCGTCGTCGATATCATCGGATTTTGCGTCGTCGATGCCAGCATCGCCTTCAGAGTCGGCGGCGTTGTCGATATCAGATTTAGCGTCGTCGCCGCTAGCATCGCCTTCAGAGTCGGCGGGGTCGTAATCATCGGTTTTTGCGTCGTCGTCGTCGCCTCTAGGATCGCCTTCTGAGTTGGCGGCATCTTCGATATCAGATTTAGCTTCGTCGCCGCGGCAAGCGTCTCCTCCAGAGTCGGCGTCGCCATCGGCATCGGCATCAGCGTCGGCCTCTCCATCGATATCGTTTCCATCGACTTCAGCGTCAGCGTCAGCGTTAGCAGTACCAGCGGCGTCAGCGTGCCTGATTTCTTTTTCGTTCAAACACTCGCGGCGCTTTTGGTCGTTTTTGCCGCTCTTGCTCTTGGGTTTTACCGATTTTATTTTCGTGATCAGGAAAACGGGGACATACGGGCTCCCTCCCGCTTTGCTATTCAGGGGTAACATAACGTTGTTAGTTCCGTCTTTATCGTATTTGAAACCTCGGGTAGCTTTCCCGCAAGAATTTATGACCTGGTCGATTCTCTTATAAGCCTGATTAAAATTTCGGAGAGATAAAAGGTAGTTATTGTCGCTCGTGCCTTTGATATAGAACACGATTTTTAGACCTCGCAGATTGTGTTTCGTTAAAAAGTAGTAACCGAAATATTGGTTGCCGCATTGTTCTTTCATATTTTCCTGATTATACTTTTCGTAATCTAACGGGGAGTATTCATCGACGGGTTCAAAAACCGGTACTTCCCTGAGGAGGTTTATTTTTATTTCGGGTATGACGGGGAAATTTTTGCTTTTCGCTTTGTACTGATTGAAAAACTTTTCATAATGCTGTTCCGATTGCGAAAAACATATTTCTTCGTAAAGGGTTGAACTCGATTCGCAAATCTTTTTCAGTTCGAGATTCAGTTTATGGGCTAAATCGCAAAAGTAATCGAAAACAAGAAGTTCTGACTGCTTTCTATCTTGCACATTTATGAGTTGGGGGTTTTCTTTCAAAAAATCAAATTCCCAAAAAAACATTCCGTTGTACATCACGCAAAGACTCGGATCAACTTTCGCGCATACATTTGATCGAGAAACGAAATCGGGTTTCGATCCCAAGCACTCCAACGAGGGCACAATTCGCGATTTGTTTTTATCGGGGTGGTTATTATCGTATTCGTTGGAATGTATCTTCAAAGCGTTGGATCCATTCGGCTTAGTGATAGAAACGCATTTTAACGGAAAGGCTTTTTGGACTTGGTATTGCTTAACACGGTCTTCTACATCTGCTCGAGCTTTTTCGAGGATGTCCCGTGATTCTTCCGAAATTTTATCTTTCTCCTTGAGGTTCATCGTAAAAGAGTGATGTAATTTTATTTTAGTAGACATAACTAAGATCTTCTTCTCTTCTTCTTATACGTCAATCTCGTAAAGGTGCTTAGCAGAAAATGAATTCGCTCGAAGGTAGTGTACCAAATTTATAGGTAGCGAAGTAGTATAAATTATTTTATCTCAATTTTTATTTTTATATTTATTATATTACCAAATTTTAAAAAAGAAATGTTTTTTAATATGTTTCGAAACCAAATAAATTGTTAAATATTTAAAATTTTGTTTTTTTATATAAATCTTTCCTTTATGCGCGATGAAATTTTTTTTTTATTCTTTTGTCATAACTTCGTCGTCGTTGAATTTCTGCGAAACTTTTTTCGTCGCGTCTTCGTGGAAATATTTTTTTTAGTGTATCGGATGGTGGTTGTTTCACTCGGCCGGTGTCAATGTTGACGCTCTCTCTCATTAAACGCGAAGCGAGAGTATTCGATTTTTTGGAAAAATATAAATAGACTTTGTTAAACCGCCGCGGAAAAACGGCGACCCGTGTCCCGAAACGCTACGACTACGAGATCGATAGTAACGACCTCCGTCATCGTTTTCAGAATCGCTGTGAATCTACCGAATTCGCCGTAGCTACATTTGTAGAAGCACGCCGAATTCGCTATGGATCGTTTCGTCGAGGCACGCTGATTTCGCAGCGTCGTCGTCGTCATCGAATTAGCGGTTTCTTCGTCTACCCGTCGTCGCTGTTGATGCTTTGTACAGAAAAGCGCAGTGCTAGATATCGCTTTATTTTTTGGAGAAAGACTTTATATATTTTGTAGCAGACGAGCCGACCAGTTTTCCAAAACCGCTAGAAGATCGATGTTGTTGACGTCGTTGGTAGTCATTGCGTGAGTTTCCCGAACTCGTCTCACCGAGGCAAGCTGATTTAATCTAGATGTTGTCGAAAGAAAAATTTCTGATTTTCTCGGATTACCGCCCTCGAGAGCTGTCACTGTTGATGTCTGGTAATATTTTTTTTAACTACCGCAGAGGCGGTGGCGATACATATTGGAAAATCGCTATTCTGGCGATGTTAACGACGTGGTTTCTTAATCGGTTACCCTTATCCTAAGAAATATGTAAATATCGTGCAACATCTCGTTTAAGTGCTGTATTTTCGAGTGAAAAACATTTCGAGAATGTTCGTTATTTTTTAGAAACCAAGAAAAGTCTCTTCTTCAACCCTCGTTTTATTTTACATTTGCGTGATTGATATATAAATACGTGTTCGATTTCGAATACAACATCCCCCCCATAGAGAAAAATAATATAAAAAGTGATTTTATTGACGATTTATTTAAACGTGAAGAAAGCATAATACACCTAATTAATCAATAATATGTTAAAATGCATTTGTACAAACTATCGTTGGATGTTGTAATAAACATCAATCGCAAATTTGGAGCTTTTTTCTTTCCTTATATTGGTTTTATTTTTGTGATCGAATGTTGAAATTGCTTTCTTAAACGACGGTCTCGATGAAAATAATTGCTCAACCCATGTCATTAAAAATTTTAAGTAATTGCCTACCTGAAATGTGTTCATTCCGATCTTCGTTCAAAAGCTTTCTATAAATCCTCCCCGCGCCCGCATATTTATTTTTCGTCAGCGGCGATTTGCTCGTCGTTCTCGATTGGAGGGAAGATTGAGGAAAAATAAAAAGACGGTACAGATACCTCACCATGAAAATAAGTGAAATCCGAATAAAATATCTTTACCTTGCTTATTTCTTTTACGAAATTGTTTTCTAAAACGTCTCGGTGAAAGTAATTGCCCGCGTGTATTTTAAGGTACGTCGCTGAGACAAACTTCAATGAAGTCAATCTTAGCAAATTTAGATGAAAGTCCTTAGAGCGAATGTTGGAATCGTATTTAAATTCCTTACTCGACATTTTTCGCTCACTCTTGAAAGATTTTTCACCCTTATTCCAACCATCGTCATTTAATTTTTGCAAAATGTCTAAAGTTCTATATCTGTAATCCCTAACACTCTCCGTTTTCGCAGTCGAATCAAACTTCCAGGCATTCGTCTTCTTCTTTTCGGAGGGCAGCGCTTTTTGGCATTTGCTTATCATCGTTAATCTAGCTCTTTTAGGTTGCGAGAATTCTTCAGTGCCATCTTCCAAAGATAAGTTGGGGATTTCGCGATCAAAAATATCTCGCCCGATGATTTCCTGAATAGTCGTTTTAAATTCGCTGGAAGCATTCACGAAACACACTTTACTTTCCATATTTATAGTTTGGGATAAAACGCGCAATTTTAAAAATGCCATCAACGCCATGTCGCCTATGTTACAAAATTTTAACTCGCCGTTTTCGGTTTTCTTCACAAACGATAACAAATTAAACGTCGAATGTTGAGCGTATATTCTGAAAAAAGACATCACAGTATTATCGAACGACGTTTTATTCGCTCGTTCCATTTTAGGAAATATTAGTTCCGGATCATTTTCTTGCAATATTTTATTTTTAAACGAACGAGATAAGGATCATTTGCTTCTTTAAAAAGCTAATTTCAGGTTTTGATAATTTTCCTGAAATTGAGGCGACGAAGACGACGAACGCGGCGAGTGATTTCGAAAGAACACCGTCAACGAGGGAATAATCAGCGCTTACAAGCGTATAAGGTAAAAATAAACGCACTGCCCAGTCTGGTATCATGGTGGAGATTACTGGAGCCTCAGGTAACTAAAATTAAATATTACGTTTCGTCGCTAAAGGCACACTTAGCGTCACATTTTCTCTATCTATGAATACAGCATAATTCATAGATGTTTCTATTTCATCATGGGCTGACAATTGAACTCTTTTGTAATCTTTTAACTTTTTGAGCACTCTGATTCTTTTAGGGGCGAAGAGTTCAGGATCTCCAAAAATAAGATGTTAGAGGATCGATGAAGTTAGTCCGAGGACGTGTGGTGGCTGGGTACTTGAAGTCGAGCGTGCAGGAGGTATCAGTCGCAAAATAAAAAAATTTATTTTAATCTCATCGCTCAAGTTAAAGCATTCTTTTGACTTTAATCACTCATTTACTACTCGATATTTCAAGACCGTAATAGAGCGCTAACCTGCGCCACCAGTGTATATTATGTTAGTATTCCGCAGTATGAGATCGACCGTTGTCACACAGTGCTAGTGTCCGACTGCCATTAAGCTACATCTTTAATACAACAATATTATTGAGGAGAGTACTGTATTATTAATCTAAATAGCGATTAGCTTCCTTTTTTAAACTTATAACTGATATAATATATTAGATAAAATTCGATTTAGTAAGTTATCTATTAACGATATAAGCTGGGCATTTTACTAATTTAAATCTATATCGTGCTGATTTGTATAAAATCTGAGCTTAAATGTTATTATATAAAAACTTCTTTTTTATGTTTATATACAATTTTTTCATCTTTGAGAATAAATATTATAAAGGAGTTCGAGTTACTCTCATAGCAGACCAACTCGCGTGAGTATACTAGATTTATATTGAGTAAATGTCATTTATATATTCAGTCGTTGAACTGAACCAAAGTGAGATTCGGCGAGTCCTTCTTCCTTATCACGATCACGGGAGCCAGAACCGAATGAACATAAAAAAACTACGTCTCGAATGCGAAAGTCAATTTGTATATATAACATGGGAGTAATAGAGAGTGGATAATATTTCTTAGTCACTATACTTCTCGATTTATTAACAATAACAAAATGGCATATAAAATAAATATTATTGTCGCGAGTTTATACATGGAAGAGGAATAACAAATCAGCGAGAGTAATATTTGCTAACTTTGTGTATATATCTGGGAAAATTATATTCTCTTGTTTCTACTATTACGTTTATTGAGTATCACGAATCATTATCTTTTATTTTTGGCTCCTCCGTACAAAATTGATCATACTATAAATCTAATATCTCATACAGATCATAAATCTACAATATAAATTCGAATATAAAATCAATAATTTCGTATCAATCCAAGTTTTCCTGAACGAAACGTAGTCGAGTAAATTTCCTCAACGCAAACTTTTGTAAAATTTGACTCCAAGTGATCGGAATTTTATTCAGCCGAATACTCTTTTGTTTTTCTTATTCAGCACTTACAATTTTATATTCGTTAATCACCTTCACATCCGTTATAAAATAATTATATTAATAATATAATATATCATTTAGATGTCAATGAATAACTAATAATGAATTCTAAATGACACGGATATTATTAAATATTAATATATAGGGAGAATCCTTTATTTTCTTACCTGAATCGTAGGAAATTTCGTAGAAAAATACGCTTAAAAAATGTCTCAAGCTATTTTTATCACACCAATAATGAATTTTATCTAAGGTCGCTTTATTTATTCTCTTTTAAATAGCTCTACTTTCTTAATATATATTAGTTGAAATAATACTTCATTCGTATCCTAGAAAATAAAGTAAACATAAATATCACGAGCACTCTATATTTTATATTTAGTATCATTATATATATATCTGAGTCAAAGAATGTACTAATAGAGTCAGTTTCATTAAACGGCTAAATTTTAAAAATGAATTTAAAATTTGAATGAGAGAGATTAAAATTTTTTGTTTTACACTTATATTGTGATACTAGTAAAAAATAGAGGACATAATCTTTTTCAACCTACTTTCTTAGAGCGTTCGGCTTATAGAAAGTATAAACATATCACCTATATGAATAATCATCTAGTGACGGTTCAGAATTATCGGGAAGGTTTTCTAATTAATACGCCCCCAATTTATTCTAAAAAAATTAAGCTATTTAGAAATCAATTATTATCGCATTTGTTTTCATTATATAATGACGAGAAGGATCCTTTTTAGCCTTAAACTATTCTAGTAGTTCTTTTAGTCATTCCCTATCTTACCTAACTATTTATTTATGTTACTAATTCAAAATCCTCTTCATTTATTTATTTTGCACATGACATTTGCAAACTATACCTATGAATAATATTATAATCAATTAACAGGTATATAGTCAATTTAGTATTATACTGCGCTTCCGCTGCTGCTGCTAGTCTGCGCTGCTACGCTGCTAGCGCTGCTTAGCTAGCTGTTAGCTACTGCATTATATATTGCATATATATATATATCCTCCATCTTCCATCCCGAAATTAGTACTTATCGTAAGCGAGCTAAAAAAAATGAGACTTATATGTATTCATTTTTTACGTAATTATTATTAATGATGGACTAAAATTATTTCACTTTTTAAATTCTAGAAAGTCACTGATGTACGTGGAAACAAATAGTAAATGAATGCAGGAGAGAAAAGAGAGCTAGAGAATAAGTAAGAAGGCGGTAGCGAGAGAGCAGAGGAGGTATAGGCGTGATGATATTCCTAGCAAAGGAACTCAGAATATTGTAATGACCTCACTCGGAAAGGTAAGAACACAACAGAGCAAGAAGACTGTGAGAATATAAATCAGAAGTACTGATAGACATTGAGCTCGAGAGATAAGAGTAAGTCACAATACACGAGACACAAAAATATCAGATGTTATAGAACAGTATGGTGAAGGAAAGGCAACTAGCAGGATACACAAAATCCAGAGAACGAGGTGAACTCTCTGAGGTATATATCATCATATGAGATGAATTGATTAGAAAATAGTTATTGAAACAGCTATCGAGTCCAGTCTCCGCGGACAGAGAAGGGGAGAGCAGACCGGTAGTACGAAAAGGAAAAGAAAAGAAAACGAGTAAAAGAGGAAACAAGTGTTGGTGCATTACATGAAGATGATTTTAAAATATTGGGACAACATAATGATAAAGAAATGTTTAAAGAGATAGGTAAACATATGGGAGTGTATTAAAATTTATCATAAAATTGAGTTGACATGAATGGTTTATGGAGGAAAGGAGTTGCTTGAAATAGACACATCTTTCGTTGAGATGCTGAGGATCTCCAAAAGAATGTAGAAAGATTTTAGCGGGAAAGAAGTAGAGTCGCAGAGAGCGATCAAAGGTCTGAAGTGAATGCTCAAAGTAATAGTATTCCCGATTCATCAGAAAAGAGTCAGAGGGAGTGAGCGGACTCAAGGAACGATAGTTGACAAATATTTATTCAACGAGAGAGAAAGGAGAGAATGCTCACCACTTAATGATGATTCTCGAGGAGAGCGCACGGTTGCTATAGAGTGAACGGAACTATTTTATGAAAAGAAAATTATGAGATCATCTATAAAGAGCGAAACATGCGCTTGGGTCAGGTACCAGAGCAGTGAATGGCGGAGCGGAGGGTCGAAAGAAGTGAGCTGAAGAAGTATTTCGAATCGGTTGCGCGATTAAGAAATGAAGCGAGTACGTAAAGAAGCAATATGGGAGATTATCAAGTACAG
Organism: Trachelipus rathkii; assembly: GCA_015478945.1. NCBI lineage: Eukaryota > Metazoa > Arthropoda > Malacostraca > Isopoda > Trachelipodidae > Trachelipus > Trachelipus rathkii. The sequence goes on along the minus strand of JABUQX010015972.1, from coordinate 25,434 downwards.
AGAAAGCGAAAGCAGCGAGAGTAGCAAAAAGTAAGGTTGTGTATCTAATTTTAGTATCATAGTATATGTATAATTATGACATAAAAGTGAGTATCTTACCTGTACCCAACACAAAGACAGAAGTGAGAACTGTAGGAGACGGCGCTCTGCGAGCTGGATGATTATATAATAAAAATAAGATATAAGAGGTATATGCAGACTGATAAACGGTAAAAGCAAGTAATAAAAGTAATATATACATAAACGTAGAATGTGTTAGAATTATGACACGTAAGGTAAGATAACTAGTGATATTAGAGAATGTATCAATGTGGTTCTAGAGGTCTCATAACACCAACTTTGCTAAGTTCAAGAGCACGATATGTCGTGCTGGCTCCGACGAGCACACTTGAAACTATGCGATGACTATAAGCCGAGTGATCGAATTTCAAGAACGAAACAGGAGAGTTACCAGTAAAAGATACGAAAATTATAAGATGAGGTTATGAGTACGTAGAGTAGTGAGAACGGATGGTATCATCATTGGTATTTATATGCATAATGCTAATTCTTGGAGTCCGTCGTCTGCGAGAGTGGAAGAAGAAATTGGCTCGCAGATTGGCGGAGGGTTCTATATTAAGCAAGTGATAGCTAGGATGCAAAGGAGAAGACTGCTCGCACAGCAGAAAAGTATCGAGGAGATCGTGGGAAGAGAGAAGGATAATGCAATCGTGGAGAAGAGAAGAAATAATGGTAGGAGGCAAGAACAGTGAGGAGAGAGAACGGAAGAGGTGAAGTTGAGTGTTGTGGAGTAGCTAGATATCTGATTATAGAGATTAAAAAGATAGTGATTTAGTATTTTAATAAATCAATAGAAGGCACTCGTGTACACGAGGCACGTTGGGTGATCGACAAAAGGCATATTATCGACGATAGGATTGAGCAGTTGGCAGAGGAGCTACACCGCTAAGAGCAGTATACCCGCACCACCATATGTATAAGCACTATAAAATAACGAAAGATATTCACAAAAGAGGCTGGAAAATGAGAAGGCAATAAATATTTAAATACGAAGGGAGAGTGGTTTTTGTTACTTCACACAGAGATACGTCTGGATGTTGAAGATTGACGTAGGGACGAAGAGAAATTCAGTGGAGAGAGTCATATCGAGACAGCGCGAGAGAGTCAAGATCTGCATATCAGCACAACGAGTATCAGCATGCAATGTGTTTGAAGGACCACGAGTGATTGGCCAAACAAGTAAAACACGGAGATAGGACAAGCAAGATGAGGACGAGAGCGAGGCGATGTCCACGGACAGAGCGAGAGGGAGATGTGAAACACTCATAATGTTATGATAGTAGAAGCGAGAGTTGATCGCAGCCAGGACTGACATGGTGACGGGAACACTGGAGAGGATGCTTAGCAGAGTATGGAGTTTTGACATAACTCACGGAGGTGGAGGTGGAGACCGGAGATGCAGTGAAATCAGAGAGAGCGAGAGTGACACGAGCCCGCGCGCAAAACGTGGAGAGGAGCACAGTCTCTAGAAGGATCTAATTTGAGAGGAAGCACAGCTATGAGATGCCTGCAATGGAAGAGCTGATGGCGGATGGGATCAGTGAAAATGGAATATAGGAGAGCGAGAGACTGCAAGCAAGAGGATTTGGCCGGACTTGACATTGAATCTAATTTTAAATCATCTTCCTGCCAAACATAAGATGGTAGTCTTGGAAATTAAATATATAAGTATTTTATTATTTAGAAGTTAATTTTACTTAAAAATGTGTTACATATTTAAATAAAATATTATTATTTAAAAGTAATATTCTAATATTAAATTATATAAATATAAACAATAATTTACATAAGAATATATGAGAATCCTAGCCGTTTAATAATATAAAGTTAAAATTTAATTATAAAATTATAATAATATTATCTTTATTATAAAAATGTCAAGATTATCCAAGATGACTATATAATATATATATTATATATAGCACGTAAAAAAAATTTGATAAAATTTTCTAATATCTCAGTAGTCAATCTTATATTACAGGTCCACACTAATGATACATATAAATATATAATATATATATTATATATATATATATATATATATATATTATAATATATAGTATATATATATATATATATAATATATATATATATATAATACTATTATATATATATATATATAATAATAATAATAATATACATTTAAATTCAAACTTCAAAGAGTAAACATCCGCCCATCCTCATCTACTTTAAGATCCGCATCCCCATCCGCATTCTTTAAGATCGCGCATCCGCAAACAGTCAAAATTTGACATCCGGTTCCAATCACTAATATATATATATATATAATATATATATATATATATATAATATATATATAAATTATATATATAATATATATATATATATATATATATATATATTAATTTAATAATATATATATATTAGTATATATATATTATATATAATATATACATAATATATATATATAAATAAATATATTGGTAATAAGGTAGGCAGGGGGTTGCAGGGGGGGGGCACTTGCCCCCCTAAGTCCTGGCGAAATAAAAAACTGAACCTTAGATGTTTGCAAGACGACGTTTTTTAGGGTTTATTAGTAGAAAACTGTAAAAAAAAAAAAGTAAGATACATCAGATCGATAGATACTGAAGGAGTAATTACTAACATATTATAAACATACATTTTTTCATAGTTTTAAAATGTGCTTTCGTTTTCATATTGGCTTGAAGTCAACTAGATGTGTGCTTTTTATTCAGCTAACCTTTTTTCAGACAGTATTCTCCGCTGGAACTCTCAGTAATGTCGATAGCATTTGCTCTGATAAAGCTGCCTATATATATACTTATTATAATATATATAAATATATAATATATATATATATATATATAATATATATATATATTATTATAATAT
>JABUQX010015972.1:10000-12500 GCA_015478945.1 Trachelipus rathkii | reverse complement strand
CAGTTTACTTGAAATGGAGCAATCGAAGCACCTTCCTTTTTAGTTTACTACAGTATGTGACCACAAACGGTCACATTGTGGCACTGTCGTCCCGAGGGTCTCGCGGCGGCGCCCCTGGACTCCCATTTTCGTCTTCAAGGGTAAATTGAATTTGAATCTTTTCAGCGGCCGCGCATAATTCTTCTTCATGATCATCATCATCGTCGTCATCATCATCATCATCCTCTGTTTCATCTTCTTCGCCGACTCCTTCTTCCTCCTGGAGTTCGTTAGAAGAACTTGAAGGGGATATAGGGATCATTTGTTGATACCAGTCCCTGTTTTCTTCCAGGGTGTCCAATATATCCTGAGCATCAGGGTGAACTAAATCCGCCCAGGTTTCCCACAAAGGATGAACAATGTAGTCAATAAAACCAACCTGTTAAAAATCAGAAAAAAAATTAACAAAATGTGAAATAAAAACCAATAAAGTAGAATGAAAACTTTTTTCTTGAAAACAAAACAAGCTAAAAAATTATTTCCATTCAATATCTAAACGCATAGTAATAAATAAGTTAGGGAATAATACTTATAAATTCAACGTTATGCCTAGGTTCTAAATGATTACACACCTGAGATTTTTCAATAGTAGCAGAGTGACGATCACACATAGGAGAAATGTCCATTCCTTGTTCTCTCTCTCTGTCTCCCTGCTTGAAAAATTCTTCCATTATTGACTTCACCCACTTACGATAAAGTTCCAAAGGTTTTGTGGGATTGCTTAAATCGGCGCAGTGAACCATATTTTGAAGTACCTGTGGAATATACAGTACATGTAAACAGCAGCTTATTATTATTAATTATTATTATTATTATTATTATTATTATTATTATTATTATTATTATTATTATTATTATTATTATTATTATTATCAAAGGTGGGCACCGTTAATGAGAAAGTTAACGTCGTTAATTTTTAATCGTTAACAAAAAATATTAACGACGTTAATCATTAAAGCGTTTATCGGTAAAGAATGTAAGGCGGAAGTATAACGTTAATCGTTAACGGTAAACCTCATTCACGATATGTAGAAAAAATAGTAATAATTATGTAATTTATCTTTTATTATAATAATATCCCTAACATATTAAAAAATTGATATTAAGCTTATCAGGACAAAATTAATTGGCTTTGGACCTATAGCAGCATTGCTTTTGCCAGCTTACCGAGGAATCACACCTTCCAAACGCGTAAATACCTTATTAATTATACTCATTCCGCGGTGTCCTGTAAAAGAAATTTTCCAGTTCAATGCTTTATTTTTAACAGCATAAATACAAGTATCCATACATATCAACATCAAAGTGAAGAGTAAGTTGCATTAGTTTCGAATATGCACTTGCGCCAGAACGAGTTCACTGCATAGGTCGACATACGCGCATGCGCGCATTCAGATGTAATCTTCTCTAGTGCGTGCCCCACATACTGACAATGGCGAGTCCTGAGCGTAAAGCTTTCTGTGTTTTACAATTTGCTAAGTGTGAATCTGTAATTACCATTCAACGTGCGTATCGTTTACGTTTCCAATGTGATCCTCCATGTGGCAAAAACATTTGCCGATGGTATAGGCAATTTGCAACTAATGGATGTCTTTGTTAAAGGCAAAAGTACAGGACAGCCCAAAGTGACTGTACAGGATGTGGACCGTATCAGGGCCTCGTTTCTTCATAGAGTCCTAAGAAATCCGTTCGGAAAGCAAGTCACGAACTGAAGGTGCCAAAAACGACGGTGTGGAAGGTGTTAAGGAAACGTTTACACATGCGTGCATACCGGTTGCAATTTGTACATGCTTTAAAGCCCGACGACTAGGCTCTACGGTTTACCTTTGTCTGTGCAGTGTTAGGTCGAGACGATGACCTTCTAAATCCTGTAGTGTTTAGCGATGAGTCCACCTTTCATCTCAGGGGTAAGTGGAATGCCCATAATGTTCGTATCTGGGGTCTGAAAATCCGCATGAACATGTATAGAACACGAACGTGATTCCTCCCAAAGGTTAAAAGTTAAAACTTTTCCGTGCCTATTCCCGGACGCCAGGTCGTACGGACCTTTTCTTTTCGCAGGAAGCAACTGTAAACAGGGGTTCGCCTATCTCATATGTTACACAATGGCTCTTTTCACCAAATATCTAGGATGAAGCGGTAAAAAACTGTTATATGCAGCAATGAGCCCCTCCACATTGGAAGTCACCATAGTGCCGAAGCGTGGTTTTGAACGACTTGTACTCCCAGATCGTTGGTGTTGATCATAATGGTCCAGACGACAGAGCTCATATATATCTTTATGGTCCCCTCGGTCCCCGCGACTTAACCGCCATGCGATTTCTTCCTTTGGGGCTGCCCAATTATACGCAGAGTTGAAACGCAGAATTGAACATTACCGTTCCTTCCATTACTCCGGATCTGTTAACCAATGTTTGGGGAGGAATTGGATTATCGGCTGAATGTATCCACCTATAACGAA
>JABUQX010015971.1:27500-39674 GCA_015478945.1 Trachelipus rathkii | reverse complement strand
TATATGCAATTTTAAAGTGTCCGATGCAGGGATATTTTATAAATTATAGTGCGGTGCAAGAGAGGGGGGGGGGGCAGAGTGATACTCATTGAAACCAGGGTAAAGGGCGGCGCGCAAAAATGACTTTTTTGAGTGGTGCGCCTATTCTGAAGCGGTGTGGGAGGCGGTGCGGTGCGGTCCGGTGCGGCACACATTTTTAGTGTCCCGATGCAGGGGTATTTTAAAATTATAGGGTTTGTGCGGTGAGAGAGTGATTACTCATGAAAACAGGGTAAAGTGTGGCGCCACACAATAAACTGACTTTTTGTGAGGTGTTGCGCCTATTCTGAACGGCGTGGCTGGTTACCAGGAGCACTCATCATAATTATACGATGTTCCAGTTCTTATCTTATAGGCATAAAATTGTTTGAACTATATTATTAATACCTTTAACATGACCACATCTGTTTTCCAAATGCACACTCCAGACGCCGACAAACATGTAAACACTAAATATTATTAATAATAATATTATTAATGGGTTGCTGGTGCAAGAGTGATTACTCATTTAGAAACAGGGGTAAAGGGCGGCGGGACAAAAATGACTTTTTGTGGGTGGTGTGATAAATATTTCTATGTGTGTAGCTAAGTTATCGCGTGAATATGTGTTAATAGGTAGCGGTCTAGGCGTTGCAAGCACTACAATTATTTATATGATTATAGTCCAATGCAAGGGATAATATTTATTAAAGATTAATAAATAGTGTTATGGTCGGTGTAAATGTCATATTTAATATAAATTATGAATAAACAGGGTTAAATAAGGTGACGGCGCGACAAAAATTAAACATATTTTATTTTATGTGTGGTGTTTGCCGCCCTATTATTACTGATAAAGGCGGTGCGGTGCGTGATGTGACTTATTCTATAAATTTAAAAAGTTGTGTCCACGATTGCCAGGGTAATCATTTAATTTTAATCATTATATAATAGTAAGGTTGTCATGTGTCTAGCTCAAAGAATAGTGATTAACTTCATCTAGACTTCGTCTGAAATGATCACCATTTTGGGTAATGAGTCTCGGCGATCGCGAAGATCGTGGAAATGAAGATGTAGATAAAATTGTTCGAGCTATGCGCTCGGCGCGGTATGCGATTGTTTGTCCCAGGTCTGCCTCGTAATACGGTGAAGGCCTGGTATTAGCGGTTCTGTGAGCAATCAAATATAATATATTTAGTGTCCCGATTAGCAGGGATATTTTTAAAAATTTAAAATCATGAGTAAATTGATACGGTCATCAAAGTTATATCTCAATATTCGAAACTAATTATATAGGGTGAGTATAAAAAGTATATATAGGCTATGGCTCATGCGTACACTAAATTTAATCTATATTATTCGTGAAGTGGTGTACGTACCTAATTTTAGAAGCGCTGGTATTTTGTTCAGTTAATAGATGCGGATAGACTCGAGGTGCTCCGGTGCAAATCTTATTTTTTAAGTTGCTCCTCGTATGACTAGAAGCAACGTTTTCGTAGTATAATAAATAATAAATTAATAGAGGATTTTAGCGGTGAATGACAGAATGAATACTTCATTGGAAAATAACCAGTGGGTAAAATAGGTGAGCGGTATAACGCTATTAACAAAATTGAACATTCTATAGATGAGTTAGGTATGCCGTTCTACTAATTTCTAGATATCCGAGTGCGGGTCGGTAGCGATGACGGTGCGGTCCGGTGCGAACCTCAATTTTAAGTGTTCCCCTTAATGCACGGGATATACTTTAAAACATTAGTACGGGTATACGATAATGTGACTAATGTTGTTAATCCATGGGTAAAAGGAGCGGCACGACAAAAAATGACTTTTAATTGATGAGTGTGTGAGCGCCTTATTTCTTGAAGCTGAGTGCGTGATGTGCGGTGCAGGTGCGTGTGTGTTCGTACGTTCCTGGTCCGAAGTCGCGGTGTCAGATATATATATTTTATACATCTCTTACCTCACGATGCAGGGATATCTTTAAATTATATCAGGTTGCGGGCTAAAGAGTGATATAAAAACAATTGAATCAGGGGTAATGGAGTATGGGGCTGAAAAAAAATGTAATTTTATTATTTTTGTATGTAAGATTGTTTAGTGCAGTTCTTACTATAATTTCTTGTATAGAGTGGTTGTCTTGGATGCTTAGTGTTGACGGTGCTGTGTGTTGGGCCATGTCCTGATAAAATCTAATGTCATACATCTCAATATTTTCAGTATTATCACCATGATACATGCAGGCCTACTCTTTCATAGTGAAATTATTTTATAGAAAAAGACTTATTATTTGTTTTGGGAATTTACGAGTATCAGAAAGTGAATATGTGGATCTATTAATCTCTAATTGTAATATAATTTTGAAACACTATTCTAAAACCGGTCATAAACCCAAAATACTTATTATATATCGATTCAATCTATAAATTATGAACATTTAATTAATTTTTTTGATTATTATATTTGATTCTGATTTTGATTTGACTTATTGTTAATCTACTCTAATTTACTTTAGAGTTAATTTATCTGGTTTGGCGGGTGTATTGGATGCTTATGGACTTGTGGTCTAGCCGGTTCCGTGTATTGTCAGTTGATTCAGCGGCATCTCTTATTAATATTATTATTATTCATTATTATTATTTTTTGTTTATAGTGATATTCATTCGAAAATTATTTTTTAACCTGGCCGCTTTTAGTAATTTACTTTCTTAATAAAGCTTTAATTCAAATCCTACGCCGGTTGACCGGATGTTTATTTTTGCGGTAAGCACGGAGCCTAAGACCTATCTGTTAACTATCATAATGTCGACAACACCTTTGAGCGCCTGAAATTGGGTCGGGTTTTGCCGACTATAAGATCTCGATTTACGAGTATAAGTGTGAATTTTTCGGAGGATGTGTTGAACCCTTTTACCAATTGTATATTTTCTGAAGACCCGTTGAAGATCGTGCCTCAGCATTTGCTGCCGGCTATCTGCCTCGTGGTGACCTGCGTCCGGCTCATCAGCTGAGTAAATGTTGTGATCTCCTTGATCTCGGAGATAGTTAGTATTTCTAATATAATAATATAAAGAGTGTTTGCACGGGTGCAAGGTGCCTTTTGATATCCTTTCAATTTATTGATACAGGTAAATTGCGAGCGTTGCTCGACAAACACCTGAACTAAAATACATGAATGCAGTTGGAAAGGTAGACGTTACCTATATAATTAATAGACGATGCGGTGAGTCTGGGTATGCTGAATGCATACTACATAAATATATATTTCTATTAAATGTGATTATTCCGATTGTAAACAGGGTATTTTAAACATAATAGGGTTGAAGAGAAGGAATCTGTAAAGCGCTAAGGCCACAACCAAAGACTTGGGTTAAAGGTCGTAGGCGCGATACAATTAATAATGTAACTTATTTTAATTTATGTGAGTGGTGCGCCTATATCTGATGATTAGGTCGTGAGTGCGAGTGTGCACAGGTTAGCTAGGACAACTTAATTCTTTTAAGTGTACCCTAAATATTAGCATTAGGATATCTACTTTTTATCAATTTATTAGGTAAGTTGCGTGGTCTAGATGTAATACCTTCTCACTATTTGCGATATAACAGGGGTAAACTGAGGCGGCTACGAGCAATAAATTAGATCTTTATTGTATGAGTTGTGCCATTGCGCCTAATTCTTGATCAGTAAGGACGGTACGTGGTGCGAGTGCGTGTGCTGCGTCGTAATTACAGGTGGGGCGTGCGGTCAAGTTTATATAGTTGCATCAAACTCAAGTACTATACAATTTTTATATAGTGTCCCTATTGCACAGATGATAAGTAATATATATATTTAAAATAATTATTAACGGATTGTCGGTGCCAGAGTGATTAATATCAATCTAAATTGAAATACTAATGGGGTTAAAGGCGGTCGGCAATGTAACTCTAAATAATAAATAAAAATATTTTAATTATATAATAATATTTAGTAGATTGGTTAGTCGACTCCATATGTCGATATTCTCTGTTGCGTGGATGTAGCATCTGAATATATGCTGGTGTAGCCCTTCCAGATGTGAGGTGCTACTATCAAATGGTGAAATTATTTGGTAAATAAAATGTGTCAATATTCCTGAGTGAAAGAGAAGTAATTTTATACAATTCTTAAGTAATTTACATAAAACTAGTGATTAGGTGTGATAATGATGAGATAATCGTACCCAGTGTTAACTGTGCAGACTATGTAGATTATACTCAATCTTTTTTAAAATCAATAATCAAAAGGTAAGTTGTAGAAATATAAAAGGGCGAGGTATCGGCGATATCAACAAATGGACCTTTTGTGAACATATTTTTGTAGGGCATAAAGTATTAATATTAATGAGTATGTGGCGCATGATTAGTGATATATGTATGTGACTAGATGAGCATGGAGTCGGTGCGGCGTGCGGTGCGAGAGATGCGGTTAGTGGTAGTCAGGTGTGCGTGTGGAGGATACTAGTGGTGAGTCGAGTCAACTTACATATTATTTAGTGTCACCTCGATGTACAGTAAAATGTTTTAAGGAATAGTATGTTTAGAAATGGTTAATTATTAGTAGATATGGTATTAAGTAGTTAGAATTCTATTAATATTGTATGATTATTATAAATATATATTAATATTTATTATTAATTTATATTATAATTATTAATTATTCATAATTAATTATATATTAAATTATTATTTATTATAAATATTCAATTAAAGTTATCTCAATATAATTTAGTATTTTTATTATGTACATAAGATTTGTTATTTGCATATCTGATGAAGTATGTATATAACTCCCCAATTATAACCCTTAATAATGGTACTCAGATCTTTACTTTGAAAATCACAAAAGAATATTATTTAGTATATAAATAAAAGCAATAAAAACTTGTTCTTAATATTTGTTTATTAATCTTGTAAAAGCGTTTCTAGATATAATGGTTGTTATTTTTCTTTTTAAAATATAATTTATGTTTTTAATGATAACAAAGCGCCAGTACACCTCCAATACGTATCTCAAGTAGCTTAGAGACGGCCAGCGCCACAATATCAAAGACGAGATTGAAGGAGTCAACTCACGGCTTGAACTGGTCGGGTATGACGCAATGCTGGCTTCTACCTAAAAAGGTCGCTTGGACTTGCAACTCGTCGTCATGTACAGCGAGTGCTCATGGTACAGTCGCGTTCTCTTCCTTTGATTAGGGCTCTGCCCGGGAGTGATGGTGTCTTAGTGCTTGGGAAGAAAATTAAGAAAAATAAAAACAACAAAAATTATATATATTATATTCATACTAAGATTTGAATTGAATAACTTAATACCAGACACCAAACTTACCTTGTTTTTCTACCTTTGTTTTTAATCTAATATACATATTTATATATAATATATTCATGTAATTTTAATATTTGATAAATTTTGTAAAAAGCTTTGTTGTAATTATATACGAAAATTATTTACTCGGTAAGGATAGGGTGTAGCCCTTACCTTCAAAACCTTACGCCCAGCGGTATATCTCCTCCACTAAAAGCTCTGGCATATCGGAGATCGCGCTAGATGAGATCCACGACGTAGGAGAGACTTGTAATATGATAATAAGTCTAATGTTGTTGCACATTGATGTCTATACAGAGTATTCGGACATTGATTGTATGCTTCGGTTTGTATCTATTGTGAATTTATTAATTTATTGAGACATGCCTCATTCTAGATGAATGACTTGTACAGTTATCGAACTTCCTGAGGTCTGTTAATCGAGTCTTGATCTACTCATTCAAATATTTCTAGGAGTATGATGTGCGATCATTGAGAAATAGCGAGTATAAATCTCTGTAGTTACTCACGAAGGGTTAGAAGATGTACGATCGGACTTTTAATCTCTAAACAATTTCTCGTATGCTATTTAGACACCCGTCGCGCTGTAAAAACTACCATCGTAGGTTCAATTCTGATTTCTGGCCTCATTATCATTGGGGGACTTTATCGTGTAGGGTGTTCTTCAGTTTTACTAGACATTCACTGATTAAACAATTCCGTCTATATCCATGAAAAATATCGAGAGGTGCCCTGGAAAGAGCACCGATAACGCACCGTTACCTCTTTGACAACCCTGCCTTCTCTGATTGAGTGTCTTGATTTGCATTAGGGCAAGTGACAATTATACTGCATGAAAAGTTAATATATCTCGTTTTCAAATTTTGAACTGGAGTGTACAGCTCCATGTATGTCCGGTAAATCCTCTTTTCCATTTGTCCCTCCTAAGAATATACTCTTGGGTGTGTGCTGTGTCGGTTGCATCTTGCTTGGCCTGTCTATAAACATTGTTCTCCTCTTTTTCTCATATATATTGCCACATTTCTTATAGTCTCCAGTGCTAATATCGACGATCTCTGTTCAGACTCCGCCCGATTTTTGAATGGCTGCAAAAGATTGCTTGAGTTGAGAATTAGCTTGGCATCTAGTTGAGAACAACAGTATACTGGGTCGGTATCAGCAAAGTGGAGATATGTTGAGAGCTTAATATGTCGTGTTCTTGTATAGAGTATTGAGCTTTTGCACGGTACTGCACGAAGCGTCTGTACAACAAACGGAGAGGGAGAGAATAGGCAATTCAACCCAGAGGCTCCCCCGTAAACATTAAATCCCCCTCTAGAAATAAAACCTTCACCATAAAACCTTCTCCATTCCCACCACATGATCGTAGATATCGCTGTTACACATTCTTCTTGTGTCCCCTAGAAGCCGCTTATCTGTATTAACACAATGCTTCATTTGTGGCATTGTCCTAATTAAGATTTCGGAATATGATAAGGTGTTAACCTTCCCATTTCAGCTTCTTGCTCTTTAGCATGTTTAAAGAGATCGCTTCATAACTTAAACTAACCACCTAGATGCTCGAATCACTACATCCTTAATCCTATTAAACTACCTAACCTACCTAAAATAACCCTAACCTAAAACTATTAAGCCACCATAGATTTTTATCAAATCAGAAAATGAGCAAATAAATGGAATAGTTTTGGGTTTTTCTCTCTCTTTTATGTGCACCTATGCATGCATTGTATTTAGAGAATAAGAATTCGACAGCAAGGTGTCTAAATATGTTGTATACTTTTGAAGAGAAATATTTCCCTAAAATAACCGTTTTGCATCTGCGAAACCACCCAAGTCGCCAACTACGACTACAATGCGAGTAGGAGTGCAGTAGTGCAAAATGAGTTCGTTATCTTGCCCAAAGTACCTTCTAATTTTCCTGTAACAGACATTGGGATCAGCTATGAACCGATGAGACGTCGTATTTAGCGTACACCGTAAGTGAGTACAAAGTCAACGGGAGACTCGCACCAAAATGAAAGACTGTTATTCTGAATTTTTTAAAGTCTCCGACTATTTTATATGTATAGCAAAAATAGAGCGCTGAGGAGGTTAGTGGCTAGTATATAACGGCATAACTTAATCAGATTAGACCCAGGAGGTACGCATTGGCGACGTATTACAGACATACACGTTCTCCATGAGGTTGCTGTACCTATATGCAGTCCAGACGGAGGAGCTCCTATCATAATTGTGAAGAAAAAGTAGGTTTACTCATTTCAATATTCGCCAATTATTACCAGGTGAAGAGAAAGAAGAGAAGTACAGTCAGTTATATCTGACAGGTTTTGTCACGAATTGACTATATGAAAGACGAAGGACGCATCTGAGATTTGATGTAGGATGGTGTGAACAGAAGTTCTTATGCAAAAACATTTTCTTCCATAGGAGAGAGGAGGGAGTCAAAAGGGATTTCAGATTTAGATGATGTAAATATAACGAGGAGTAATAAATTGATTCTGTACTCTTATCGAGTGGCTTCGGTTACAGAATAGTGAACAGTTCGACAGTTCTTCGATCACTCGTAAACGACTTTTTGCAAAACCTCGGTAGGTCTCACTCGGGAACAGTGTACGTGGTATACATCCGTTCACGTCAATGCTGGAGATTGGCCTAGAAAGTGTAAATCTTCCTAGATATAAATCGATAGAATTTTCGTGTCGCCCGAAAATAGTAAGAGATACGCGCACGTAGAGTATGTGCCAATCACATCTGTGGTTTATTATTCAACAACCAGTAAGGAAGCGATTTAAATGCACGCAAAGCAACAGGCATGCGAATAGCACAAGCACATGCAACACAAGAAAACAACACCATTCAAATTGAGTAACTAAATCGTCGGTAACTACATGCGAAAACGCATCAACACAAACATATAGTGGTACTTCACTCGTGTAGTTTGAAAACGAAACTACAGTTATTTACAAATAAATGTTCCTGCCTTGTGTCTGACCAGATGTACGAACATGTTTTGAATCACCCTTTATATCTATATATATATAATATATATATATATATATATATATATATTATATATATATATATATATATATATATATATATATTATCATATATTATAGATATATATATATTACTTAATATTTATTCTCTGTCCCAAAAGTAGTTTACTGAATATCCCAATTAACCGACTGATAATGTACTCTCCGTGAAACGTGACGTATACTGAGTGGGCTAGCAGTTATCTAGGTACATCATACTATTTTAACACAATATTCTATAAAGTCAGTCTTGCACTGCATCTGTTTATGTATGGGTGTGTGTTCTAACCTCGTTACGTTTTTTCACTACATTTTTGTGTATGAACGGGTTTTTCTATCCTCGTTACGTTTTTTCGTGCGTGGTAACATATTGAAAGGTACGCTGTAATTCTTGTGTGAAACGTAACAGTTTGGCTACTGAGACTTTGCTTATTTAAATTGAAGCTTATGGAGGATGCATTCTATTAGAATATGGTTTTTAAGTAGCCACAAAGCTTTCAAAGAGGGCCGAAGAAATGTTGAAGACGACCCTCGTTATTTTAGACCAATCTCTTCAACAAACGATGAAATGTGGAAGTTGTTAGAGTGTGATGGAGAGAGGCCGCCGGTTCAGTGTCAGAGTGATGCAGAGAAACTGCTTTCGGATACAAATGAGCCTCATAGAATTTTAATGACCCTTGCACATGCGAAAATTGTTTCAAACTAGTGCCGAAAAAACTTGTCTGTGAGCAGAAAGCAACTGGGTCAAAGTTGTAACGATTACTTTGAAAACTCGAATGAGCCACATTTTTTGGATAAGTCTTATAACTGGCGTATGGATCATACGGTTTTGCAGTACGATCTTGAAACAACGGCAAATGAGGATGGCACACAAGAATTCTCATCTCGCGAAAGCACGTATGACAAGTCCAGGTGAAAACACTAATATATTATTTTTTCGACAGCCGTGGTATATGCACATGGAGAATTTGTACTTCTAGAAGACATTAATCACCCTCTTTATAAAGTGTCGTGGAGGCTGAAACTAGTTCGGCGAATCATAACAGAATGGTTGCAGATGATTCGAATGCGCACACGATAACGCGCCATCTCACACTGCGCTCCCAATTATAGAATTTTGGTGAAGAATAAATATTCAAGTACTTCCACATCCTAAACATATGACGCAGATCTAGCTCCGTGCGTGTCTACCTCGTTCAAAAGTTTAAATTGAAAGTCTGAAGGGTCATGATTGTATGACATCAGTAACTTATTTTTTGGGACATAACATATATATAATATATTATATATATATTATTATATATATATATATTATATATATATATATATATATATATATATATATATATCTATATTATAATATACTATAATATATATATATTATATATATATATAGGAATTCGTCATTGAACCGCTGAGGTTGACTCCCGTGTAGCCATTTTTGTTTAGGCCTACATCCCATGACATTCAGCTTACGCAATTGGTTCCCCTCTTTACTCTCATATCCACACTCTCTTTCACCCCTTTATCAGAAGTTAGGCTATCCGTTATCAATATACACCATAAAACTCTATTCTATTAAAACAATATACTTTTTCCATATATCCCTGTGCGACGGGAAAGGGTTCCAGGCGTCAATGTCTACTGCGTGTCGTAGGAAGCTACTACAAGGGACATGCTAGTTGGGTTGGGAACCATGCCACTTTATTTGTCCTAGAAATCTGTGCATGCTCGAGCTGGTCGTGATTGCCCAAATCATACTGTATTTTCAGAGAATTGTATGAATCTCTGGATTCATGGAATGTTGGAGGAATCAATGGTTGAGGAGAAGAAGGAAGGTGATGGAGGTATTTGTAAGTGGTATTAACTTTCTTGCTGTGCAGAAACAAACCTGAAAGAAAGTGGTGAAAACGAGTGGTGTGAGATTAAAATTGTGTGTATGTGTGCTGGATTGGGAGAACTGAGAGAGTGAGGGAGACAGGGAGAGAAGGAGTTAAGACTTTCTGATGATGACTGTAGCACGAGCTATGGTGAATTAATTTATACGTGGTTAAATTTTAAGTTTGAAAAGGTCAATTTATGTATGGTTGTATCATATGGTTCATCTGAGGAGATGTTGAGGTGTGTGTGACTTACTGGGATACATCTGATTGATGCTTTGGTTATGGGTGAATAGGGGCTTTAGATTTGATAGTGGTTAGAACTTAATTGGTTGGATAATTGATCGAAAAAAAGGGGATGGTATATACTAATGCGTTTGGGTTCGCTGAGAAAATAAGAAATGGTGAGAAGGTTGAGTGATTCTAAGAGGAGTGAGGTATAGTGTGTATTAGCAAATTTTTCGGTTTCAAGAGAATTCATAAGTCATTTGTTTGGGTTGGTGTAATAGATTGGCATCGAAGTGGAAATGTATGATTAATTTGTGTTGTTGACGGAGATTGTTGGTGTATGCGATGGGCCATAATAGTGGAATGGGCTGAGGGATAATGAATATCAGATCATATGTTGTTTTTATGTAAGATTAAGATTAGTAGGAGCACGGGATGGAGAGAAAGATTAGGAAGTAGTGGAGAGAATACGAATGAAGATTAAGTGAGCAAGGAATAATTAACAAGTTTTTGCAGAACACTTGGAAAATAAATCAAGTTGATGTTAGCAGAAGAAACATGTAAAAATCTGGACCAAATGACGGAGCTTCTGTTAGCATGGCAAGAAGAGAACTATGTGGATGTGCTGAAGTGTGAAGTAGAATGGTGAATAGTGAGTGGAGGAATGAGCGGATGGGTAAACGGTTAACAGTTGAAAGAGATGTGGTTGAATGTGCTAAAAGCGATGATCGGGCCTCAAAAGCAGGTTTATAGATTATGAAATATTAAGGACGGGAAAAGAAGCAAAAGTTGCATACGTAGGTTGAAAAATGAGGTAAACGAACAGTTTGGAAATGATGATTGATGATGATCGATGATGATGATGATATATTATAATATATTATATAATAATATATATATATATATATATATATATATTATATATATATATATATATATATAATATATTATATATTATATATATATATTATTTATATATATATTTTATATTATATATTATATTAATACTATATATATATTATATTATTATATTACTACATATATATATTATATATATATTATATATATATATTATATATATATATATATATAATATATTTTATATATTATATATTTATAATATATATTATATATATATATATATATTATAAATATATATAATATATATATATATAATTTATATAATATATTTATAATATTATATAATATATATAAATAATATTATTATATATATTATATATTTTTATATAATATATCTATATATTATATATATATATATATATATATTATATATATAATATTATATATATATAGAGAGAGAGAGAGAGAGAGAGAGAGAGAGAGAGAGAGAGAGAGAGAGAGAGAGAGAGAGAGAGAGAGAGAGAGAGAGAGAGAGAGAGAGAGAGAGACAAAATAAACGGGCCCCATCTTTCGATATGTTTCATTTCTAAATTTTTTGTTGGAATTAAATGAAACTTCGGTTATAACTTGTTTATTATGTTTAAAACATCAAATTAAAATTTAATAGTCTTTGGCCTTTTCTCCTTCATTCTAGAGTATGTGTTTGAGTTGACCTCCATTTAGCTCCGTGCATTTCTTGAGGTGCAGCACAAATTGTCCAAGAAGTTCTTACAAACAGGCTGAGGAATGGCTACTATCTCCTT
>JABUQX010015971.1:12500-17500 GCA_015478945.1 Trachelipus rathkii | reverse complement strand
AGATCAATAGACATAAATAGGAGATGAACGGAATACTTCAGAGAACTGTTAAATGTGAATTCTATTTAAGAAAATTTCCTCCCCTAATACATTATCAGAAGAAATAGATGAAGGAGGGAAGAATAAGGAGGGAAGGAGATCACTATCCACGATTTGGAGGTGGCTCTGAGATCGATGAGATCGATAAAGAACGGTAAGGCACCTGGAGAAGGCGAGATACCCATAGAACTAATAAAAGAGGGAGGAGCGAAAATGAAAGAAGCAATTCTGAAAACTTTCAATAGGTGTTGGAACGAGATAGAAGTACCAGGGGGGATGGGGAAAATACAATATATAAGGGAAAAGGAAATACATGAGACTGTAAAAATTATAGAAGAATATCCTTGTTGGACAACTTGGCAAAAACATATGAGAAAAAACAAGAGAGGAGGTTGAAAATGGTAGTAGAACCCAGACTGGGGGAAGAGCAGCACGGATATAGAGAGAACAGAAGCATGACGGATCTCTTGTTTGCTTTGAGAATTACTTTAAAAAGGTATGGAAATATAATAAACGAGCTTATATAACTTTCACAGACACTGAGGAAAGCTTTTGATTCAGTGCCTAGGGAGAGACTGTGGAGAGTGCTAGAGGTAGAATATGCAGTGAATAAAAAGTTGTGAGGAGCCCTGGAGAGTTTGTATAAGAAAAGTGAATATAATGTAAGAACAAAATATGAGAATAAGGAATTGTTTGAGGAGAGAACAGGAGTCAAACAGGGAAGCATGTTTCACCAATTTTGTTTGTAACATATCCGGATATGGTGATGAAGAAAGTGAGGTAGGATGTAGGAGATTTGGACGGTGAAGTGGAGAGTTTGTATAAGAAAAGTAAATGTAATTTAAGAACAAAATATGAGAATAAGGAATTGTTTGAGGTGAGAACAAGAGTCAAACAGGAAAGCATGTTATATATATATAATATATATATTATATATATATATATATATATATATATATATATATATATATATATATATATATATATATATATATATATATTTGGGTAAACATATTAGTTATATACTTATTTGAATTATTTTCAATTCTATAACAAATCGGTCGAAATATATATGTATATTGAAGATATTGAAGATATTAAGGCCATATATATTATATGAATATTATAGCGGAATGTATATCATATATATATACAGTATATATATATATATATATATATATATATATATATATATATATATATATATATATATATATATATATATATATATATATATATATATATATATATATATATATATATATATATATATATATATATATATATATATTTTTATATATATATATATTTTTAATATAACAAATAATTTATATATATATATATATATATATATATATATATATATATATATCATACACACATTTCCCGACAAATTTTATAAAGCTCTGACTTCATTAAAGAACAATAACCACATATGATCTCCAGTGCAGATAAAGTTAACAATATTGTCATTTTAAATAGTACTGATTATATAAAGAAATGCTGCACACTACTTAATACTCACACATATGAAAAATTAACAAAAAAACCACAAACCAACTCACAAAAAACCTTTAACTCCCAACTCAATCAAATACTAAAAAACCAACCTAACCTAAACAAACACCTCAAAGCATACATGACTAACATTTTCCAATTCTATGGAGTAAAAAAAATTACACAGACACAACACACCTTTACGCCCCATTATATCAAACACAAACAACAATACCTTAAAATTATCACAATGGCTTTCAACTCAACTTAAACCTTTTCTAGACACCATTTCTACTTCTCATCTAAAACTCTGAAAATTTTATAAACAAAACCTCTTCTCCCAATACCAAAAACTCACACTTTCATTAGCTTTGATGTCATACCACTTTTCACATCTGTACCTGTCCCTCATCTATTAGAGCTTCTAACTAAATACATAACTGATAACAACATTAACCTCTCACAACCCTTCTCTATATTAAAACAACCAATACAACTTACATTACAACATAATTTCTTTTAATTTAACCAACATTTTTATAAACAAAAACACGGTCTGAGCATGGGATCTACCCTTTCTCCCATGCTCAGCAACATATACATGGAATTACTCGAACATTATTACATTCTACCACATCATCTTCTTTCTGGTTGTGTTTGGTTTCGATATGTGGATGACATTTTTGCCACCATACCAAACACAACCAACCCCCAAGGCATATTAAACTACATAAACTCGATTCACACAGATATAAAATTTACAATAGAAAATGCCAACCATAGCACATTACCGTTCTTAGACACTTTATTAATATCAGATGACAACACTAAACCTTCTTTTACTGTATACAGAAAGCTTACTTCCAAACCAACATACATACATTGGTACTCCACAGATACAAAAAACACCAAACAAGCCACACTATCTGCACTGTACTTAAGAGCTTTCAAGAATCATGTTCTCTTGCCTACTTAAACAAAGAAACAGAATTTCAAAAAAACACATTCTAAAAACTAAAATATCATCCTTATATAATCAATAATGCATATAAAAATGCAAAAAACAAATTCTACGATATAAATAATACAAACACAATGCCAAAAAAATATACATACCCATCCCAAATATAAACTACCATTACATACAAAAATTTCTACTACCCCACTTACAACTAGTTCGTAAAATAATATTAATATAAAAACTGTACTAAAACCACCAAAATAAAAAATAAACGACCCTCCATGTATATACAAATTCCCCTGCAATAATTGTAACAAACAATTGAAACCATAGACTTCAAACGCAGAAAATACCAGCATACATATGATCTAAACACACATAATGAAAACTCTGCCTTAACACACCATAGACTCAACAACAACCACCATATCAACATTAATAACATGTCCATCATTCGTAATATTACAAACACACAAATCAGAAAATCTGCAGAAACATTTTGCATATACAATCTACCAAATTTCAACCGCCGCCCTGGGGATCAAACAACGGACTATATACAGAACAATATCATGAAGAGTTCATCATTCTACAAAAGCATTTTGGATAACCAACTTCCTCAGAACTAAATAGAAACACACGGAGAAAAACAGTTTTTCGCCTTGGTAATTGTTAAAGCTCGAAGAAGGTCATGCAACAATGACGAAAGCTAGCAAATGTATATAAGTTTTTAATATTATGTTTTAAGTGTGTTTTTAAATATAAAATAAATAGATTCCTAATAGCAACGAAGGGTTTTAATCATTCATATATATATATATATATATATATATATATATATATATGAAAATATATATATATATATATATATATATTATATATATATATATATATATATATATATATATATATCATATATTGACATGTTATATATATATATATATATATATATAAATATATATATATTTAATTTATATAAAAAGTATATTATATATATATATATATATATATATATATATATATATATATATATATATATATATATATATATATATATATATATATATATATTTATATATATTACATTAAACATATATATATATATATACATAATTATATATATAATATATTATATATATAATATATATTATATATATATATATATATTATATTATATATATAATATATATATATATATATACGGTATATATAATATATATATATATATATATATATATATATATATATATATATATATATATATATATATATATATATTAATATTAACAGTTGAAGCAATTTAAAATCTGAATATATAATTGTGAGTAAGACTCATTTAATGACCTTGCTCTTCTGATGCTCTGGCTAATTTAACGCCCTTGATAAATTGTTGCCAAGCCGCACCTCTTATACACACGAACTATAAAGATTGGATATTTATTATTGCTTAATAGAGTATGATGTAGTTGTATACTAAGGCTCCTTATTAAAACTATTTATTTAATTAACAATAAAGTATTACCAAAATAAAATTTAATTCAATTGTTGCAATATAGCAATTGTTTTCAGTAAATCTAATCTTCCAGGAGTCGAAAACTTCACCTCATCCACTCTTCATCATCATCCACATAACAACTCATAGTAGAAGTTTTACTGTTATTTATTCTTGTGTAGACTGATGCTGGTGTTGTTCACTCGTCGAAGGTTGTGATACGTTAAAGGTTTAAGACCGAATATTAATATTAATGGAAATTTTTAAGGATTAAAAATTTGCAGAATAAATAGAAGAACAATCACAATGTCGAGATGTTTTACGTCTGTGTGAATATTTATGTCGAGAAGATGAAATAGACGATTATGGAGTATGTTTTTCGACATTAGCTGGGAATTGTAAAGTTTTCAAAGATTAGAGATTATTACTTTTAGATATTTAAGCAGTAGATTGTTTTCGTAAAATCATTGGTGAAGAAACAGTGGTAGTAGGTGATCTATAAGCATGAATAGAAGTTCGAACAGTTGTTTTATGATTTAGAAAGCAACGTTTTACAAATATATATAGAGCAACAGATTTACAAATATAAGAAGAATAGGACCAGTAGGATATAAAATAAGTATGACGTAATAAAAAACTGTTGAGAGAATCCAATTTATTATCCCAAGCTACCTTTGTTAAAGGTTTGAAATATGGAGAAGCAGTAAGAGAATGATTAGAAAAAGAAAATAATATGTGAAGTTTAGGCAATTTGAGATACTGATAAATAGATGATATTGATATATGATAAGGATTTATAAAAGAGGACTGAGATGTAGTTAAGGAGAAACTAGGTTCCAATACAATGACTTTTTATGCGAGAAGGTTGTGACTAAAAGGTAGTTTATTGCAATGCTTTCTAGCATCGACTCTAGAAGTGAAATAAATAAAATGGTTAGATCTTATTTAAATGGAATAAGGATTTAAAGAAGGGAATGGAACATGGTTAAATGGAAGGGATTTTCCAAAGAA
>JABUQX010015971.1:0-2500 GCA_015478945.1 Trachelipus rathkii | reverse complement strand
TTGATGTTCATGGCTTGCAAAGTATAAGTTCTAAGAAGGTGATTCCATCGGCCCCACAATCGCCTTAACCTGTAATAAATAGCTTTGATGTTCATCGCATAGAAGATATCTGTTCTAAGACGGTGATCTAATCGATCACACTGAGTAGGAAAAATGGCTTGAAAAATATCCGTTCTAAAAAGGTGATCTCATCGATCGCGCTATCGCCTTAGCTTGTAATAAATAGCTTTGGTGTTCACCGTATGAATAGAGCATATGTTACAAATAACTAATAAATAACTAATAAATAACTGTAATAAGAAGCTCTGATGTTCACCGCATAGAACATATCTGCTCTAAGACGGTGATCTAAACGATCACACTGAGTAGAAAAAAATAACTATAATAAATAACTGTTAAAAATAGCTTTGGTGTTCAACGAGTAGAACTTATCAGTTCTAAGACGGTGATCTAATCGATCACACTAAGAAGGAAAAATAATCCAAAAACAAAATTTCACACACTTATAGTACTATGATATTTGATGCTTATAAATGGATCTGTTCTGAGTGAGCAAACTCATACGTCACATTGACAGTGGACACATCCAACACAATAAATACTCAAAAATACCTGACAGAATATGACATTTGCTGCTTAGAAACGGATCTGTTCTAAGTGAGCAAACTCATATGTAACATGTAACATATGTAACATGTAACATATGTAATAATTTGGATAACTTAAATAATCACTATTTAATTCGTTATATAAAAGTTTTATTTTATTTTTAAGATGTATCTAAATTTCTTTTTCCTTTTAATTTTAAATTGTTTAAATTTTTAACAAGTACTGTTTTTTCATTTTTTTTTATGAGTTAAAAAATATCCTCAAAAATAATTTCTTTTCCTATCTCAAAATTTCATTACAATTTTTTTCCCTAATATGATCTTTTATCCGTTTTTTTAAAATTATTTAAAATATTTAAACTTTTGAATCATGTTCGTTCCCACTTAAATTCATTGCTAGTATCATATACTATCGATATATTAAAAAATAAAAAATAATAAATAAGTAAAAATAAATTGGCGGAGACGTTGAACATAACAGGTCCGACAATTTAACAAATTAATAAATAAACTAAATACGTAAAATTGATAAATTGAAAAACAAATAGTATTTAAAATATTTGGAATTACAAAGTTAATTTTATATAAGAGGATTAGGGTTTCATTTGCTATTCAGTAAATAATTATCCATTACGCACACACACACAGATATATATATATATATATATATATATATATATATATATATATATATATATATATATATATATATATATATATATATATATATATATATATATATATATATGAAAGTAATTAATTGGTTAGAAGCTCGTTCATTTCCTATTCCTTGGTATACAATATGAATGCTAATATTAAAGATTTGTAGTAATATTTTGGAAAGGCACAGGCCAATGTCACTCTTATAACAGAAGTGAATCGTCTCTACACACTTAATGACAGTGATGAAGACATATTTACTCATTTATCAACGAAATTGAACATCAAATATAAACTAAGATGATTTTAAAGAGCAGGAATGCGGACTAATAAGACTCATTGAAATGTTTCGAGACAACAAAGAATTCTCTCTCTCTCTCTCTCTCTCTCTCTCTCTCTCTCTCTCTCTCTCTCTCTCTCTCTCACACACACACACACATACACAACCACACACATACGCACCTATACCTACAAACACACATATATGCAATACAAAGGCTTGTTTCGTGTCTTATACGTTCGTTCCCCTTCATTGTTTGTATTTATCGAAAGAAATTTAAAATCAAATTCTATCTTCCTTTAAAGACAATAAGTCGTTTGACCTTTTTAAACTTTACTGAATAGCAAATTGATTTCCAATGCACATAAATAAACACACGCTGCAACTCCCAATATATAAATATATATATATATATATATATATATATATATATATATATATATATATATATATATATATATATATATATATATATATATATATATATATATATATATATATATATATATGCTTTAGTGTACCAGTTTTATAACCACCCCATCTCTCATCTACTTTACCGGACCTAATTCCTGAACATTACTCATACAAAAGCCTTTGATCTTGACTAAAGTCTTTTAGCACTCTCTCTCTGGCATATATCCATCAATAATTGGAGTTTCTACAGCTTTAATCGTTACCTGAGGAATATCCTAGAGATTTTCTGCCCATTTTTGCCCAATTGAGCCACTAAAACGTTTCGTCTCTGTTGTAACATTGCTCATTTTTCTGAAAATAGCTCTTGATGACAGCTCATTCTGATGTAGTGCACATCCAACAATATGCAGTTCCCTTCCCAATAATTCTTCTAGTTTAACAACCAAGCCACTCTTATGGCCGGTATTAATTGCGGTATTATCAGGAAGGATAGCTTGGATATTGTTAAGGCTATCATATTCCTGAAGAACATCGAGTG
>JABUQX010015970.1:35000-45026 GCA_015478945.1 Trachelipus rathkii | reverse complement strand
AACGCAATTTTTCCTTCTTGTATCCCGTTTTTGTGAGCTCCAGGCAATTAATCCAGGCGAAATTGATACATCTTCCTCCCAATTCCATCGCTCTCCAAACCCTTCCTCGGCATTAGCATTTGTTCCTAAGCCATAACTTCCGATCCATCTTTACTTTTCAAGTTTTCTTTTTACCCTAAAAAATAATTAAACCAAATTAGTACAAAAATATTTTTTAAATAAATCACCTATAACATGTCAAATGAAAGCAATGAAAATTAATAAAATAAATACGCTTTTCGTAGTATCTTTCATTGAATCTAACTTTTAAATTTTTTTAGAAATTTTTTGCAAAAAAGTATTTTTGTACATTTTTTTTACAATTTTTTGGCAATTTTTTGGCAAATTTCAGCAAAACTTTCCTAATTCTGTAGCGAATTTTATCAGCAAAACTTTTTTCAGCAAATTTTTTTTTTTTTTTTTTTTTAGCAATTTACTTTTTAAATTTTCAAATTCATTTATTACATAATTAATAAATTTAAATTAATAAATAGTCACAATTATTTTAGCACATGCATTTTCATATACGGTCACAATTATTTAAATTATTTAGCAATGGAATTTTACAATAGATTTAGGCTACCATTACTTTAAAACAATTGTAATCTAGAAAAAATGTAACCTAGCAACCCAGCCGGAAAAAATGTGTCTCGGTAGGGACCTCCCAGAACTTAGTGGAGCGAAGCCAAAACCCCAAATACTAAAATACGATTCGCAAAAAAGTTTATCAGAGAGACAAAAAACGACCAATTTTGTAATTAACAGTTCGAGTCAATTCGAGAACTCTTTTAACGGGAAAACCAGAACCAATTTTTGTTATTTAAAGTCAGATAACTCTTCTCAGCCTGGTTTAAAGTAATACCATTTACTCTTTATTTACCAAGCAACCTAGATATACCGTTATTAAATATTAGTTTTATTATTATTATTACACACAAAAATAAATATTCAAATACAATAAATACTTCTATGAATCAAAAATGAATAGAAAATACAAGTATACAAGTACGTTATATTGGAATACTTAAATTTTATAGGAAAACCGTATCCTTCCCTCAATTATAGCGTTAAGCTTCAAAAAATCCTGTTAACACATTTATGCATCGATCGTTAAACCATCATCAGTATGTGAATCGTATTTTCTAAAATCTTGATAGGCATTCCAGTCGAACTTATTGGGTTTTATATGATTAGTTTTTCTAAAGAAAGTCACTTCCGAAACAGGATGACAATTTCCTCACAAAATGGAACATTTAAGATTTTATAAATCTTGTAGCATAAATAAAAAATCAAAATGACAATTTCCTCACAAAATGGAACATTTAAGATTTTATAAATCTTGCAGCTTAAATATCAAATCACAATTTTTAAAGCAAATGTTTTGTCCATAGTTATAGGTTTAAACAAACAATTTAAATTTCATCAAATAATTTGACCATATTATCGAACAATTTATAGACCAAATTAATAGACCACAAATCAATAGAACCAATTCTGTAGAAAACGATTTCAAAAACAACTAAGTCTACACAATACTCAAATAATATCACATATGTGCATAAAACTAAAATCGTACTGAATCGGTAACAATTAAAATAAGCCAGAAGACCACTACACTATCGTAGACTTTTTTCAACGAATCTCTGATATGTAATAATCTTTTTTAATATCGTCAGAGTAGTTTGTTAAGCAAAGATTTATTTTATAAACAATGTATTTCAAACTGGTACAGATATATATATATATATAAATATATATACGTTATATATATATATATTATATATACTATAGATAATAATATATATACCATATAATATATATATATATAATATATATATAATACACTAATATATAAATAATATATTAGTAGTATATATAATATAGCCTTCACTATTCAATATTATATATTTATTAAAAAATGAAACTCATAATATAAAAAAATATTTACGTGCTTACTTCTCAAGAATAAAAAGTAATAAGCTGAATTATAAAAAAAAAACAAATAAATAGCTAATAAAATACATAATAATAATCACTAATAATAAAATAATAATATAATAATCAATTTAATACATATAATAATGAATAATAATAATAATTCACATAACATAAATAAATAATTGTTATAAAATAGAATATCCCTGTCAAATAATAATAAATAATAACATAACATACATATAACACGACGATCCCTACATTTAATCATAAAGCTCATCATACAAATCCAAGATATAAATAACATCAAACCGACTATCCAATCCACATCCTTTTTCTAACCTACTCACCTCCCAAGCATCAATTAATAACAAACAACCACAGCTGCCCAGAATCCTCACAACCAGCGCACACAACCAACCAACCGAACGCGCAGCCAACAACAACAACAACAACAACAACAACAACAACAACAACAACAACAACAACCCACAACAACACACACACAACCACCCACACACACACAACTCAAACAATTACAACAACAACAAACAACAACACAACACAACAACAACAACAACAAGCAACACAACAACAACAACAACAACAACACAATAAAATAATATAATAATAATATAATAATAATAATAATAATAATAATAATAATAATAATAATAATAATAATAATAATAATAATAATACAGAGATATTACATATGTATACATATTAGCAAATTTAGATAGAATTTTCGAGAGTTAACTCGTTTCCCACTCTGTTGGTATATATTTTTCCTACTTTATGCCCGAATCAACAATCCGAAGCATTTCAGGGAGGCTATAAAGTCGGGCGAGATACATCTTTCTCTGCTTAGAAATTTTTTGCAATTCAAAAAAAAAATTTTTTTAAATTTTCCCAAATTCTTTTTTTTTGTAAAAAAGTTTCGAAGACAAATCCAAAACTACCAGCATATATAAAATACATGATTATAATAAAATTATGTGTATTTACTCCAGAATACTAAGTAGATGATCTAAAAAAAATGCGTAGCTCTCCTGACATCATAAGCCCTGAAAATTTCATCCTGATTGCATAATCATGAAAATAATTATTGCAATTTTTCATTTGTTAGAATAAAAAGGGTAGGGTTTGAAATTGGATCATTTCTGGGATCTGGAGCGTCACAAAATCAAACTTATAACAGCAAATCTCTGTGAGTAATCGGATCTTCTCATGTTATAATCAAGTTGGAAGTCAGTTTCGGAAAAAATTGATAGATTTTGAATCGAATTTCAATAAGCTTAGGGGTTTTCAAAAAATTTCAAAACAAAGGAAATAACTACAGACATAAAAAACACTCTCGAAATCCGACGCTTTTTAGGAGCCTTCACGAAAAAACTGGTCGTTTTCCTTTACTCTTTAGACAAAATTGGCCGACAAATTAAGAATTTTATGCCCATTTTAAGGCAGGGGCTAAAAATGGGGTCTCCTTAAGCTCAAATTGGACTCTGCCCTTAATAACTAATATTAATAAAAACACCTAAATAAATTTTTTAGGAAACCTTATATTAATAACGAGGAAAATAAATTCATAACCAACTAAATTCCTATGTGCCAATAAATCCATAGCTGTTGTGAAGGAAACTAAACTATCGCTTAAAATTCAAAGAAGACATATTAGATATTGGAGAGGACTCTTGATGTCTATTTCAGTAATTTGCAGGACTCTAATGTAGAAAATACTACAATTATTAACACCTCAATAAGTTTGATCAATAAACAAAGCTATAATTACCTGCCTGTTATATATAAATCCTATGCCAATAGTTACAACATTAATAAAAGAATATATAATAAAAGACCAAAAAAAATAAAAAAATAAAAAATATTATAAAATTAAATTTACTAAAAAAAATTAATAAAAAGAAATTAATATTTGATATTTCAAATTCTAAGAATCTCTGGTTTACATACAAGACAAAATTGTCTTTGAACCTTGAACTACACAGATTGTTAGCATAGTTTATTAAGAAAGTAATTTATATAAGTGAAGACCCTTATCGGTTACTCTAACTGTACAAGAACACCATTCTTTATTTTGTCGGCTGCAGTTCCAACAACATTCTGAATAATTTAATGAGATTGTTTAAAACATATAAATTGTTTACTTTCATACTCATTACGGTCTTGACCTATTGTTTTCTACACGAGGTTGGTTCCATTTTTTATAGCTGCTATTAAGACTTCTACAATTTAATATAATACATATATAATTTATATTATTTGACTACTACTATTTCACCAGTTTTGCCACACTCAGTCATATTATATACTTATCTATATTATAACATACTATACTTTATATCAGAAAGAGTAACTGTTGAAAATCACTTAAAGTTTAGTAGATGGTGAAACTATATAGAAATGTAAAAAAAGAAACCTAGTTCTTATGGCAGCGGAGAGTACGGAGCGACGAGTTATGAAGCTGCTCTCTGTAAATACAATTGGACGGGATACGATTAGTATTCCATTCCAGCTACGCCCGATGTTCTAGATGCAAGTTAAACAGTGGATAATGAGGCAAAGCATAAATAGCTCGATGTTTGGTTTTTTATATTTCTTTAAGATTTTGTAGATTATTTTTCTTATGGTTTCTTATTATATTACATTGTTGTATATTTTTTATTTTTTAGTTTCAGTTTTTTCTTAATTTATTAATTTGTGTTCTTAAAGAATAAGATAGGGCACTGCCTACCCAGCCTGTCCCTTAACTACGCCACTGATATATATATTATATATAATATACATATATATATAGTATAGCCATATATATTATACTATATATATACATATATATATATATATATATATATATAAATATATATATACTAACCGGTGATTTATTGTTATATAAGATACACCCTACATTAAACGTATTATTATATATATACTATATCTATATTACTATTATAAACTTATATACTATAATATTACATATAATATAATATACTATATTTTATATTTATACTCATATATATCATATCATTTATATAATATAATATATTTATTAAATTACATAAATAATAGATATATATATATATAATATATATTATAATTATTTAATATATATATAATATTAATATATATAATATATAATTATTTATACCCCCCAAATTGTATTTTCACCATGCTAGGATACGAACCTGACCTTAAGCAGAGAGGCGTGCATGTGTTTTGACCACTACGCTACGACGAGACAACAGAGAAACCGAGAATACTTTTACTGTCTAAGAAGAGCATTACTAACAGTTCCTCCGCTCGCGCTGAGCGTTAGGGCCAACACAAGAGGTACCGCACATGGGAATAAAAGCCATAAACGGGGGCCATCTTGTATTTAAATGTTACAGACAACTTGCCGCTAAACATAAATTTAGTCTACTAATTTATTATGATATATTATATATATATAATTACCCATAACAAAATAATGTTAACTAGTAGAATAATTATTTTCTAACATTAACTATTATATATAACTAAATATATACATATATATATATATATATAGTATATATACATATATATACTACCTCATATATTATCTATACTAACTTATATATAGTATATTTATATATATAATTATATATACTATATATACATATATACTAAGATATATATAAATATATATATAGATATATACTATATATAGTATATATATTATATAGTATATAATATATACTATATGATATATATATTATATTATATAATAATATCTATATAATATATATATATCATATAATATATATACAATATATATATATATAACTATATATTATTATAGTTATATATATATATATATAGACTATATATATATATAATATATATGATATACAGTGGGCCGTACCTAAGATTATAATTGGGTAGGCAGCTATATATATATATATATATAAATATATATAATATATACCTATATATATATAATATTATACTATATAATATATATATTAATATATAATATATATATATATATATATTATTATATGATATATATAATATTATTAATATATAATTATGATATATATGATATATATATATATAGTATATATATATAATATATACTATATATATATATATTAACTATACAATATAGTATATATATATAATATTAATAATAATATTAATAATAATATTAATATAAATATTAATAATAATCAATAAAATTAATAATAATAATAATAAAATAATAATAATATACAATAATAATAATAATATAATAATAATAATAATAACTAATATTAAAATAATATAATAATAATAATAATTAAAATAATTATAATAATTATAATAATTATATAATTATATAATTTAATAATAATATAATAATAATAAGAATTAATAATAATAATAATAGTATATATAATAATTTATAATAATAATAATAATAATAAGTATAATAATAAGTAATAATTATAGTAGATCTAATTTTAATAATAATTATAATTATGAATTAGAGTTATAATATAAAATAAATATATAATTATAAATCTATAATTATAATATAATTATAATCATAATATAATTATAATTATAATTATATTATAATTATAATTATAATTATAAAGATTAGGAAAGAATTGAATTTGAATTTGAATTGAATTGAATTTCTCTAACCAAAATACAAATGATTATAATGGTTGAATTTATAATTTATAATTAATAAATTAATATATAATAATTATATAATAATAATATCCATAATAAATAATAATAATAATAATAATAATAATAATAATAATATATAAGAATAATAATAATAAAAATAAACAATTAAATTAATATAACAATCATCAAGTATTATTCATTAAATCAAAGTTATAATTAACAAGACAATCTCAAGAGTTTCATTATTAAGTTATAATTAACAACACAATCTCAAGAGTTTCATTATTAAGATTATAATTAGGAAGATAATTGGTTTCATTTATTATTACTTATTTATTATTACTCTTAGATATTAGTATTATTATTATATTATTATTATTATATCTATTATTATATCTTAGGTTATTATTATATTATTATTATTATTATTATTATTTATATTATTATTAATTATTATATATTTAATATTATATTATATTTTATTATATTATTATATTATTATTATGATTATATATATATAATTTAATTATAAATTATAATATTATTATTCATTTATATATTATATTATATATATTATTATTATTATAGTTATATTAATATTATCATTATTCAATATATATTTATAGATTCTACAGTATTACATTATATCTTCAATGATATAATTTATCAATATAACTATCAATTATAAGTATTGATTATCTATGAATTATTTTTAGCAATTTATTATATTTATATTATCTCATATATATTATTATTATTATTATTTAATTATAATTATAATTTATAACAGTGATGACAGAGACGAAATCACCTCTGAACATTGACTTTATCTGGTATTAATAAAAGAAACGTAGGCCTTCCAGATTTTTTTAAAATTAAGTTTTTGTACCTTAGATAAGTTTTTTAAAAGCTATTTTCAAAAAAAAATCCACTGCTTCCATTTAGCTCTATTTTTAATTATATAAACAACATAATTAAAGAAATTAATTTATAGTTAATGTAAATAAAAACTAACATTTTAATAACCAAATACAATCACTTCAACCTTGAAGACTGCTGTTGGCCATACTTTGCATACGTAGAAGAAAACTTGTCTGTATATATTATATATTATATATAAAATTATATATATATATAAATATATATATATATATATTATATATATAATAATAAATTATTATATATATATATATATTATAGTAATATTAATATATTATATTATTATAATATATATATAAGTGTGCGATGTTTTCTTTTTACGTCTGGCAGCACAGGTATGTTTAGCTGGCCTAGCCATTATAATACTATAGGAGAAATGAAATTTCTTACGTACGCCCCGATAGTATAGAAATACCTTAAGAATTAGAGCTAGGAACGAAAAATTTCCAAATTAATTTTATTATTATAACCGTTATACTAAAGTAGTTTTTTTTTTTTATAAGATTAGTCCTTTTTTATCACTTTCATGATAAAATTTTAATAATTGAATTAAGTTTTACCATTTAATTATGTTATTTTAAAAAGAATCAGAAAATATGTGGGTATGCTACCTATCATTTTTGAATTTTAATTTATAGTTTACTTTTAACTATATAATCATATAAATATATATATACTTATATATATACTATATATATATATTATATATATATAATTATATATCAATAGATATATATATATAAAATTATATATTATATATATATATACACTCCGGTTGCTAAATGGCTCTAAGAAGCTGGAATTCTGATTCAGATTGCTGTGGAATACTTGTTTCGCTGCTCAGCATACTCCAGTTATAAAGATCTCTTCATTCGACCGCCTGATGGGAATAGCTGTTCCTCAGAATTTTGCGGTGGATCCGGTTCACCCTTCTCTTTTTGGATGGGCTTGAGAGCTCAAGGCTAACGACACTTCCATTTAAACTGTCCCATACTTTGCTGACTCCCTTGACCCTCTCTTCTCTGCGACGCTGACGTTGGCGTCCTATCTCCTTTTCTGTAGGTATTACAACGCAGGTGCTCGAGAGAATTGACCTCTCGCATTTCTCCACCACTGCCGTCGCCTTTTTTTTCTCCTCTTCTTCGTTCTTAACACAGAGGTGCCTACTCTACCATCGAATATTGTGTGAATATTAGGAAGACTCAGGATCACTCGGTGTTGGGCCTCCTTCTTTCTGCCGACAATCTGTTTTTTGGAACTCCTTGGACTTCATCTATTTTCACCACAGTATCAATTTCCCTTCTTTAAGTCCAACGTCTGCGCCCACGCTGAGTGAAATGCGCTAGGCAACGAACTGGGTAGGTGATTTTTCATTTGTTGTTTGTTTTGTTTTGATATATTTTTGTTTTTATTGTTTTTATTTTTTTTGTCCACCTCCTTTTGAATAGCCCTGCCCCCCATAAACATGAAATATGAAAATACAATATATAATATATATTTAAAATATAATATATATATATATATTATATTATGATATATATAATACTATATATATATATATTTTTCACTAAGCATATATATAATAATATATTTATATAAATATATAATATTACTATATATTATATATCATATATATAAATATATATAATATATATAATATATATATTATATATATTATATATATAATAATTATATATATAAATATAGTATATAGTATATATTAATACTATATATATATATATATTATATAATATAACTATATTATATATATATATATATATATATATTAGTATTATATATATATATATATTATATACTATAATATATATAGTATATATATACTATTTATATATATATAATATATATAAATATTCACTGATCTGTATTCTTTTGCCCTTAGGGACTACGCCGGGAAGTTTGGGTAGCGCTTGACATATCTAATGCTTTTGACAGGGTATGGCACGCCTCGCTTACTCTCTAAGCTACCTTCCTTGATTTAATAATCCGCTTCTGCCTTTACTCCTGCGGCTAGATTTCGTCTTCGAATCGTTCCCATTTCAGCTCCTGTTGATGGAGCAACCCCTCTTTCTCCTTTCTTATTAATTGTGATGTTCTTCTTTTCTTTTTATTTCCAACTTTATTCCTACTTTCATCAACGATCTTTTAGCTGGACTTCTAACTCTATTCACTCTTATGCCGATGACTCAACTCTCCATTCTCCACTCATTTCAAATGTGCTCCCCGCTCGTTTGTATCTAGAGTTGCCTTATCGTCTACAGCTTCCGATTTCCAAATTCTTGCAGATCTTGATCACGGATCTCAGGGGTGATCGCCAATCTTGTAAAACTCAATCTTTAAAAAACTCAACTTCTGCATATCGCCCCTCTACTAAAACACTAACCAAACCCACACACAACAGAGCAGCACTCCAAACACCATAGGATCACACCGAAC
>JABUQX010015970.1:25000-32500 GCA_015478945.1 Trachelipus rathkii | reverse complement strand
ATTTATATATATAGATATATATATATTATATATATAATATAATATATATTATATATATCATATAGATAATATATATAAATTATATATATATTATATAATATATATAATTATTATAATTAACTATATATAACATATATATAATATAATATATTAACAATATATTATCACTATATATATACTATAATATATATATATATATACTATATCATTACTTATTACGATAATTAACCAATTCAATATAGATCATATATACTATATAATATATAATATATATGTAAACTCTACTCTATGCTAATACCACTGATATTATAATACTAATACTATAACTACGTACTTATATATAGATAATATATAGTATATCTATACGTATATATATATATATATATATAATACTATATACCTATATAGTATATACATATATTATAATATATATATATAAAGTACTAATATATATAGGTATATATATCTATATATATATAAATATCAATATAATAATTGTCAGGTCATATATATACTAATATCATATATATATACTATTAAATATACTATATATAAATATTATATATAGCTATATATACTATTATCATATTATATATATACTACATATATATATTATACTATGTTAATAATATATATATATATATATAAATATATATGATATATATATATATATAAAATATATCACGGTAAATTTAAAATGGAAGAACCAAATATTAGAATTTTCTAAGAAAAAATGCAATTAAATTTTTAAAAATTACTAAAATCAATCAATTACACAAAATGTTCAAAATTTAATTCGCAAGGGCATGAGAGTACGCAAAGTCGAGAGAACATTTCAACAGTTTGATGTCAATTTTCAGTATTTAGATGTATTTAGGAGTGAGGCAAATCCAGTAATGTCTTTCACTTCCAGTAGTATTTCTACAGTACAGTTTTCAGAATTTCTTAATGTTGAAAAGCTTTTTCTATGAAAAGTAGTAGACACGGGGGATAAAATTGCCAGTGATTTGCAACAGATGTACAAATACTCTTGAAAATAGACATCTGCGAACCAGAAACTAGTCCGTTATGCTGTTTGGACGATCTGTGCGTTTGATGCGATTTCAAACTTCCATAAATCCATCTGCATTTACGTCAACACTCCTTCAATTGGGCTTCCCGAGATCTACCTAGTAAACATGTCTACCAAATCTTTTTATCTCTCCATACGACCAACACTATTCAACCTGTTCGATACATGACAAATTGCAAGGAAGAATAATTTCTTATTGTAACAACTCTCTGCCTAATGGACCTGATATTAAACTCAAAACAAATGGATAACAAAACATATAATAGTGCCGATATATAAGTCTGTTGGCTACGACGGTCGAAATTTGGCGCTCTGCATTTGGAATTGTTAATTCTATAGATTAACAAGCTTCAATACCAGCTCAGATTCAAGTTCGCTATCACATTCGAGCAAAAATTCGGCTTGAAATGTGTTCGAGAGGCATGGCCGGATGGTCTTTTGCACAAGGGTGCTATGAGTGGAACTAGAGAGCGGACGCAAGGCGCCGGGAACAGGCGAACACGACAGAAGAATAGGAGTGAACTCGCACGAAGAGGAACAAGAAGGAGAGCGAACGAAAAAGAGCAAAGCACCAAAACCAAAAAAAGACAAAAAAAAAAAAAACAAGCACAAGATACGAGGAGTAGTATAATGGAAACAGAAAAAGTATCACAAAGGATAAAGTAACTGGCCCCCCAAAAAAAAATTACCACTAAAATTTTTAAGCATCATATTTGTTAAAATATAAAGTGGCGAGGTTAAACTTCACATAATTATCCTAAATTCGTCGCTATGTCAGGGTAAAGCAATCTCGTAAGACTTCATGGTTAAATTCTAAACTTGAAGACCTCATAACTTAGAGTGATCACAATTTAGAATTTCAGCAGATTTATGATAAGAAATGGAAGCGCATCATGAATCTGAGCGGGGTTTGAAAACTTTATATACGTAGAATTAACAATCAAAAATAAACAGACCCAACATTCCTACCTTCGACCCACAAGCTTATTATCGCACATTTCAATTTTTATACCATTTTTTTCTATTTAATTCCACGCACTTAGGAGAGAGGGTTTTTAAAATCAAAGAAATTCATATCTTCTTGCAATTGTCATGACCGAACTAGGTGTAATGTGTCGTATGAGAAGATAAAAGATTATGTACGTTACAAGGAAACTCGAAAGCCCCAATTGGAGATTTTAGCGGTAAAATGCAGAATGGGATTTATGGGAAGTTTGAAATGCATGAAATGGCATCGTCCAAAAACAGCAATAAACGGCAACTAGTTTCTTGTTCGCAGTCATCAATTTCCAGAAATATTTTACATCTTTTTGCAACAATCTGAATTGTACCCGTGTCTAATTCAATAGAAAAGAAGCTTTTTCAACATTAAGACATTCTGAAAACTTACTTGAGAAATACTACTGAAGATGAGAAGACTTACTGGATTTGCCCTCATCTACATACATCGAAATAGACATAAAAACTGAAGATGGTATCTCGGACTTTGCTCACTCTCATTCCCGGCGATTAAATTTAACAATTTAGAGTAAAATATTGATATTAGTAATTTTTTAAAATTTTCCCATTTTTTCTTAGAAATTAATATTTGGTTCTTCCTATTACCGTGAATATATATTTTATATTATATACTATATACTATATATATATATATATATATATATATATATTATATATATATAATATATATACTATATATTATTATTAATAATTATAATATATAATATAATTAACTCTATATCTATATATATTATATATATATATATCTTATATTAATATTATATAAATATATAATATAATATACTATATATATATATCCGTATATATACTATAATATATATATATATATATGATAAATATATATAATATTATTATAATATATATTATAGAGTATATATATATAGTATATTATAATATATTATAATATTTAATATATAAATAATTATGTATATATATATATATTCTAACAATAATCCTATATTATATATACCATAATATATACTATAATATATATAAATATAATATATATAATATACGTATATATATTAATCATTCATATAATATAATATCTATTAATATATATATATATACTATAGTACGTAATATATATATATAATAATCTATATATATATATTAATATTATATATATATATATATATATATATATATATATAATATATATAATATTATATATATATATATATATTATATTATATATATATATATATATAATTCAGCGTTTACTCGCCTATTTGACAACTTTACCAAAAGTTTACAGTATTTAACAATGAAAACTAGTGTATTTATCTATTTGTTTATATTTATTAGTCACTTCTAACTTAACATTCTTTACATTATACAGAGAAATTGAATTTCTAAAACTGCTCAGTATAGCTATTAAAGTAATTATATTAATAATATTATAATACATATATATATATATATATAGTATAATATATATATAATAATATATATATATATTATATATACATATATATAATATATTTATATATAAATTATTATATATATATTATATAATATATAAATATACTATAAGATTATATATAATATTATATATATAATATTATATATTTATATATAATACTAAAGTATATATATGATATATATATTAATAATTATTATTAATATATATATATATATATATAATAGATATATATATATATATATATATATATATATATATATATATATATATATATATATATATATAATATATATATATATTATATATATATATATATATCCAGTAGTAGAAAGCATTTACAGAACTTTAACAGAGGTATCCACGACTGAGGTTTTGGAAGAAAATTGGTTTTTAAGTCCTTATTTGATTTATGACGATGCTTTGAACTACTGTACCAAGTTGAACTTTTCAGAACCATTCATACCAAAAAGCAAGGTTAGTATCACTGCAGTTTTTTTTTCATATTATTTTCAATTCTTACAGTTCATACTAGTTTGTACACATGTAAAATACAATATAATACGAGGTTTAAAGTTTAAGAAAACCATTGACATCTATTTAGAATAGGAAACGTATAGTAACAAACTATTATAGTGGAAATTTATTTGAGGTTGAATTAGTACATGTTTAAAATAAATAAAGGAGTCTGAATCTCTTAAAAATGTACATTTGCATATGTAGTTTAGATTAGCTTGAAAATATCAATTATTATTTATCTATTCTTTTTTCTCCACTAAGAATAAATTTATTTTACATTAAAAATGGTAAAATCATAGTTGTACTTTTTATATAATTATTCCACTGCTATATTTACCTCAAAAGTGTCATTCTCTCAAAAAAAAAAAAATAAAAACTAATATAAATTATCTTTGTTAACTAAATTTTGTATTTATATATCACTGGATCATACTTATTTACACACATCACACACACATATATATATATATATATATATAATTATATATATATATTATATATATAATTATATATATTATATATATATATATAATATATTTATATAATATATATATTGTATGTATATAATATATATATATTATATATATATATATATATATATATATTATATATATTATTACTATATATATATATATATATATATATATATAATATATATATATTAGTTATATATATATACACTGCATAATATCTGAGTAATCTAATTGCGGGGAGCAGTGGGGAAGATGATATATATTATATATATATATATATATGATTATTAATATATATATATATATATATATTATATATATATAATATATATATATATATATATATATATATATAAATATATATTATATTATATATATATTATATAATATATATATAGGATTATAATATATATATATATAATAATAGTATATATATATATATATATATATATATATATATATAGTATATCATAAACGAAATAAATATATTTTCGAAATAAAAAGTACCATTTACCGTGTCCTGTTGAATATGCTTTCTAAGATACGATATTCGTATTTAGTTGGTGCCAACCTTTTAGTCATATCTCTCGAGCATATTAAGAATTTAAAAATTGTAGGCGAGCCACACATAGGGCGACGACCACTAATATATTAATTAAAATATAGTAATATATATTATATAATATATATATAATATATTTATATTATATATAATATATATATATATAATATATATATAATATATATAGTATATATATATATACTATATATATATATAATATATATTTGTTGAAGCCACACTCACGGGTATTCCCTTTTCAAAAATGAGGGGAAAACAAAAAGGAAAGCAAAAACAAAAGGAAAGCTCATCCCAGTCCCTTGCCTGACGCATTTCCCTCGGGTGAGGGTGACACTTACACGGGACTTAAAGAGAGGAAAGTTGAATATGAAACAGCATTCATACAGGTGCCAAATAAACTTTCTGTATATTAACTTGAGTTTCACTAGCAGAAGAGAAAAATTCACGCGACAGAATTCCCATGCATCTTTGGAGGCCTTTTTACAAAAAATGTTCATATGAAGGTCGTCAAGGCCAATTTACTATGGTTGTTCAGGTCCAAAATGTTTATGTACTTACAGTGGAGAAATTAGGGCCATCACAGGGGATAGGAAAGATCTCGGACGGTGTTTTAGAAGAGTGGCGATATGAAAAGTTAGTTGTTTAAAGACTTTGAGTTTGACAAGATGCGATAACCCACCTGAGAAATTCCTGATCAAGATCTCAGAATTGAAGTGCGGAAAGCTGTAGGACGAAAGGAAACTCTAGATACAAACGAGGGAGCACATTTGAAATGAGTGGAGGAATGGGATGAGAAAACCAGTTGACTCAGAGTTGAACAGAGTTAGAAGTCCAGCTAAGAAGACCGTTATAAACGAGTAGGAATAAACGTTGGAAATAAAACAGAACCCTGAGAAACATCACATATTAATAAGAAGGAAAAAGATGGGCATTCCATCACAGGAGCTGAAATGAACGATCTGAAGAGAAACTGACGTACGG
This sequence comes from Trachelipus rathkii, assembly GCA_015478945.1. Classification (NCBI taxonomy): domain Eukaryota; kingdom Metazoa; phylum Arthropoda; class Malacostraca; order Isopoda; family Trachelipodidae; genus Trachelipus; species Trachelipus rathkii. The sequence continues at coordinate 26,432 of JABUQX010015970.1, read as the reverse complement.
AGTGAGATCAAAGGCGGATATTAAAGCCAAAGGAAGCGTAGCTTAGAGAATAGGCGAGGCGTGCCAATACCCTGTCAATAAAGCCCATATGTACATATTAGCGCTACCACACAAGACTTCCGTAGTCCCTAAGGGCAAAAAATCAGATATATATATATATATTAGCTATATATATATATATAGTATATATATAATTATATCATACTATATTATATATAAATACTATATATACCATACTGTAAATAATATAATATATATATATATATATATTATATATATAATTATATATTATATTATAAATATATTATATATTTATTATATATTAAACATATATATATATTAATATTATATATATTAGTTTACTATATTACTATATATATATAATAATATATATATATATATATATATAGATATTATATATAATATATTATATATATATATACATATATATATATAAATATATATATATATATATAGTTAATATATATATAATAATATATATATATATATATATATATATTTCCTTTACAACGATGCCACACTGACGGCGGGCCCTATTCAAAAGGTCCAGGTTGGCAAAAAAAATAAAAAAATAAAAAAATATATAACAAAAACAAAAACCACAACAAACAAATGAAAAATAAACCTACCCAGTTCGTTGCCGTTAGCGCCATTTCCTCAGGTGGCGCAGACGTTGACTTAAAGAGAGGAAAATGAATACTGGTGGGAAGAATAGTAATGAAGCAAGGGTACCAAAAAACAGATGTGGCAGGAAAGAAGGAGGCCCCGCAGCGAGTATTCCTTGAGTCTCCAAATTCACACAATATGCATGTCGAGAGTAAACCTTCTTGGTGTTAAGGAGGGCGACGCCGCTGTGGAAGAATGCGAAAGGTGCAATTCTCTCGAGCACCTGCCGTAGTGTAATACCTACAGAAAAGAGATAGGACGCCCGTCCCGTCGCAGAGAAAGAGGGTAAAGGGAGTCAGAAAGTATGGGACATTATAAAGCTTAGCCTATAGCCTAACCCTATCCAAGGAACGCAAGGGTGGAAAACCGGATCCACCCCCAAATTTAGAGAACGATATTCCAATACAGGAGGGGCGATAAGATCTTTATATAACTGGATTATCTGAGCAGGAAGAAAAAATTCACACAATCTGAACAGAATTACCCAGCTTCTGAGAGGCCATGTTAGCAACGACTGTTAATTATATATAGTATTATATTTATATAATAAAATATATATATTAATTATTATATATATATATATATATATATTATATATATATATATATCATATATATATATATATTATATATATATCAGGGCGTATACATAGGGAGGTAGGGTAGTAAGCAACCGACCAATATTCTGAAGTTTTTTTAAAAATAAATTAAATTGGTAAACTTAATTAAGATTATTAAAACTAGAG
>JABUQX010015970.1:5000-12500 GCA_015478945.1 Trachelipus rathkii | reverse complement strand
CATAGCATGTAATAGCCATATTAGCATATGTATAACTTAACAATATATATATATGTATATATAATGTAATATATTGTAATATATTTGTATGTAATATATATATATATATGTAACAATACAACATCTTATATAATAACCTTATATATATACATAACAATAATATATATAATATATAATAATATATGTATATTGTATAACAATATACAAGGAAATTTACTACATATAATAATAATAACATATAATATATATATAATATATAATATATATAGCCAACAACTCTTACAGCCAGCAATAGCAATAATATAATATACGTATAATATATGTATATAACCATAACAACATATATATATATATATAAGAATGTGAGATACTGTAATGGAAAATAATTTTTAAATGTGAAAATTATCTTAGCTATGTTAACCAGGATTGTTATAAAATTATTTCTAAAGTTACTTGTGTTTTTTCTTTTAATTCCTATAGCTTTTGCCCATTTTCTATGAGCTCTTTTTTATTTTTAATATTTAAAGATTTACAGCTTAATAATTTTAATGATAAATGTAAAAAAAAATAATTCGTTTAATAGAAATCGTTTTCAACATTTAGTTAAAGAATGCAAAAACACTCAATTTCAGTAACGCTGACATAGCTTAGAACTCTCTTAATTTCAAAATAATTTAGTAAATATCGAGAACAACTTTATAATGTTGATATATTTCCACTTTTTTTAAAGTTGATCGTCTATTTTCTTACTTTGCAGCCAGAAAAAAAATAAACGCTTAATATTTATACAAATTTTATAAGTTGAACAACTAACTAGTCAACAAAAAATTTTCTTAAGAGTGGTGAGCAAAGTTTTACTAACTTTTTAACCTAAAATTATCAAAGCTGAAATTTTATCAACGGGTTACACTTTCAGCTAAATGTGAAATAATCTGCAGATCAGTTAACTTCGGCTAGCTGTAACTCCTTAACCATAAAATTATATGTTCTTATTCCTGTGTTTTTATCGTGTCGGGAACAAAATGTCGGTTCATTAATTGTTGACAAGACCTTGGATTAGATCCAGGGAGAATTTCATATCTTTTGTGCTTTTTCCGAACCTTTCTGTTAACTATAATTCTTGCCGTCATGAAGTTGAAGCCTGTAGTTCAATTCTCTGATAAACGCGATTCTGACAGGAAAAGTTTATGCCCTTCGCAGAAGACCTGGATTGTTAGACGGTTTCCACCTTCCACCTCTGATTCCATCAAGCATACTCACAGGCAACTTTGCAAGGAATAAAAATTCATGGCGTCCCCGAGGAAACAGCTATGAAGGAGAGCAGTGAAAACGATAGCAGCATTTGATATCTTCGCCACAACACTCAATCCAAGGAGAGCATGTGTCACTTGTCACTGAAATTCAAGGCGCAGAACATATCTAGGACCTGGTTCGAGATTCTTCTCAAAGGAGATCATGACTGTTGCAGCCTTCTTGTGTGAGTAAGTGCTAATCGACATGTTTACAATTACAATATAGCCATCTCGTTCATTGCTGCAATTAAGTGCCAATTCAGATAGGAAAGGTCATCTTGAAAGCCAAAGAGAGTCACCCTACCAAATGCTAGCTTTGAAATCTGATGTTTTTGAAGTCCAACCATTGTATGATGAGAAGGAGCCTGAGACCGAGCAGAGTACATATATTAATTAGCTTATTAAATTTAATTTTCATATGTAATTTTTACTTCTTAATATTTTTGATTCCTTTGAAACATTTTGTACAGTAAATAAACATTATGTTAAATGTAAACATGCCTAATTTAATTTGTTTATTTATTTACTTCAGTACACCTTGATCATTATCTGATCTGGGCATGATAAACTTTTTGGAAAATCCCATGTAAAAGCAAAAACATGATAAAATTTCAATTCACTGTAGGTTTTTTAGAGACAAAATTCTAAACACAACTTAATTCCCCTATTAAAAGTTATCTTTAACTACCGCCAATTTTTAACGGTTTATCGATGCAGTGTTATTGAAGTTAACATTTGAATAAGTATACTTGCAATAATCGATGTTAACTTTTCTGTTAACTGCGCCAACAACTGAATAGTGATAATGGTAGAAAATGTAATTGAAATAAAAGGGGTTCTTCACATTTTTATTTTTATTCTGACCATATAAAAGATTATCAAGTACTCCCAATAATACTGCTCCACCCAAATAGTGGTATCAAATAAAAACAAATAAGCAGTTCAATTTAATATCTACACAACATAATCTACAACCATTATTAGGGCAAAAAGGCTACAACAGTCTTTCAAAATTGACGCCTTTTGCCTTAACACAAGACTTAAGTTTGCTGGGCCAGTCATCTACTGCAGCACGCACGACCTACATCGGAAAGTTTTTTACCACGCTCATTAGAGCTCGCAGCAGAAATAAAACAATATTTGGGTGTCTTCTTCAGCAGACTATACGCTCTAAAACTTACCATAATTTGTAGTAATTCAAAAGATTAAGATCGGGGCTGCCAGACTGTTTAACAGTGAGAAAATGAGAAACATTTTCCCTGAGCCATGCTTGAGTAGACCTTTTCGGCGCTGAATCCTGTTGTAAAGGTTCATGCTTATATATACAAAAATTACTACTGCCTTGTTATCTATTGCTACTAGGAGAGTGCGAGTAAGAGAATGATGTTTGGTTGAAACACGTGAGGATGTTTTATGTTAAATAGGTTAGTAGAGTTTTTTTTTTTTTTGTCTAAATCCATGCTGTGTGCGTCTGATAAGGAGATCAAATGAAAGATTCTATTTAGGATTAAAGAGAGCAATAATATAGGACTTTACGAAGATGGGTTGATAGGTGATTTGTTTGGTATTATTATAGGTATTATATTTGCTATTTCCAAAATAAGGGGATAGTATTAGTTTGGCATGCCGTGTTAAATAGGCCTATTTGCGTTAGGGCTGCGACATCTTTGATTCCCAGATGTTTGAAATGAATATTGGATATATTGTCCGGTCCTTCTGCTTGTGAAATTTTAAGATTTTTAGTGGTTTGAGAATTTTTTAAGCCTTTTAAATCTTAATCTATTGATGGGGGATTTTGGGTTTATGGCTGATTTTAGAGTTGTGTGACATAATAATATTACATTGATTTTTTGGGCTAAGGATTTTAGTGTTTGTTCACAGATGGCTTCGTGAGTGGATGAGGGTTAAGTATGTGAAGTATGGATTTTTTTTATTGAACGGAATATTTTTGCTCTGTTGGTTTTATGGTTTTTTTTTTTTAGTGTAACGTTGATAATTTTTATTCTGATTTAAATTGATTAAGTAATTTATTCTATTGTAATGGTAGTATAGTTACAGGTTCGATCGGATTAATTCTGCGTATATATATAGTATATAATATATATTATATAATTATATATATATATATATACTATACTATAATATATACTAATATAATATTTCAGTATATATTATATAATATATATATATATAAATATTTATATATATTTATATAATTATTATAATATGTATATATTATTATATATATTATTATATATATTATATTTATATATATATTATATATCATATTATATATATATATATATATCCTCATATATATATATATATACTTATATATATATTAAATATATATATATTTATATATATATTGTATTATATTATACTATATATATATATATATATAATATATTATATATATATATATGTATGATATATATTCATTGTGATATATTATTAGTTAATGATTATATATATTATACCCTTGAAAAGCAAAACCGACGTTTTTGACTGGTTTACAAAAAAGATTGTTTTATCGAACACTTACGGTTTCGGACTAGAGTCATGAATAACTAAAAAATTAATAAATATAAATAACATAATATAAATGTGTAATTTAATATCATTTATCGCCAGATTCAAAGCATAACACCGCGCTGGCTGCACCATTAGCCAGCATTGTTTCGCACCGCACCGCACCGCACCGCACCGCACCGCACCGCACCGCACTATACCTGAGTAACGGGTTGGAGTTGCGATCATGATTAATTCTCCTTAAAACTCGGTACACCAATTCTGGTGTGTAATGTAACCTCGTTGTAGACGAGTTACGTGGCCTCTGCGCCGTGCACCCCTGAGGGGGCTGCTGGTCCTCAGTAGGAAATGATTGCTAGAATGATGAAATTTTGTAAACAACCCTCTAAAAAAAGAATAAGGTAACCTCGTCGTATACGAGATTACGTGACCGTGCACCCTCAGAGGGGGGTGCTGGCCCCTCCAAGTACTATATGACCGTAGAATGATGAAGCATGAAAGAATCATATGACAACGAGAATGTCGTGATATCAAAGTTACAATATGAACAGTATTCCAAGTTTATATGGCGGTGATGGGTATTCCGGTGATTTAAAAGTTTATGCACATTTTATTTATTTGGTCTCCACTGGTTATACAAGTTCTGCTGCTTTTATGTGATGTGGATAACAAAGATCGAAAAAATAATTTAGTCAAGAAGCATGACCTAAAGATGATTCTTGATTACTGGACCGAACAATAGCAATTTTCTATCCACTTGTAAACCCTTATAAAGAATATCTTCCTCCCTTGCATATCAAACTTGGCTTAATGAAAAATTTTGTCAAGGCTTTCTATTTTTAAAAAATAAATTCCCAAGGGACATTGACGCAAATATTAAAGAAGGCACATTTGTTAAACGACAAATACGGGAGCTTGTGAAAGAATAAGACTTCGAGAATAGTTTAAACGTTGTTGAGGAAGCAGCATGAGAGTTCTTTAGGAAGTTGTAATGGGATTTTTTGGCAATACGAAAGTTGAGAACTATAGAAAATTAGTCTTAGAACTTACTGAAGATAGCATAGCGCTAAGATGTAGCATGTCACTGAAAATAAACTTCTTAGTTTCACAGTTAGACTCCTTTCCAGAAAATCTTGACGGCGTAAGCTACGGACACGGTGAGCATTTCCACCAAGAAATGTTAGTAATGGAAACAAGCTATCAAGAGGAAAAGGAATCTAAATATGCTAGCCAACTATTGCTGGAAATTTTATTAAAATAAAATAAAAAAAAATAATAAAAAAAAGTTGTTCAAGTAAAGTATAGAAGAAAATAATTAAAACTAAATTCTGATTCAAATTAAAAAAAATAGGTAAATGTAGTAAAATATAATAATGTTAATTATAGGTATTTATTTATATCTCGTGTCTACAAATAGCCCTGCCCGTTGCATAAAATTGGTATATTTTTTGAAATCAGTGCAAAAAATACCATAAGAAACAACCTGTCTGATCTATTTAACATGCAAAAAACTAAATTTTGCCGGACAGTGTAATCCGGCCTAAAAAATTTTGCTTCACCCGGAGGCCAGATATCCGGCAAGCCTTTGTAGCAGGGCTTCGTTGCTGGAGCCGCAAGATTTTGAGTGATGTCAGAGTAGAAATTATTTTTGGGGTGGAGACAGAGCCGGAGCCGAAGCAGAATGCAAGCTCGAGGCACAAGTTTAAAAACAAAGAAGGGTTCCATTAAGGATCATTATACCATCTTATAGTGGTAAGCTCAAAAAAGAGCTGACATCTTGAAGTAGAATTTACAAATATTTAGTCATAATATGAATTAATTTTAAAAAAAAAATGAGTTGCAGTTGGGCTATAAAAAGGTGCTGATAGTGGTGAAAAGCATGATTAAAAGGACTATTCCGTATTTACTGATTATATATATCTATATATATTATATATATTAATTATATATTATATATATTTATCATCGGTATTATTATATATCAAGTATATACTTATTAGTATATAGATATATATTATTATGTATATATATAGTATTATATATATATATATATACATTAATTATGTAATATATAATTATATATATATATATATATATATAGGTATTGTAGTATGAGATTGTATATATATATATAATGTTTATATATATTATATATATAATATATTATATATATATATTATATATTATATATTATATATATATATATTATTATATATAATATATTAGATATAGGATCTTTGGATGTAATTAGTGTATTAGTGGCATTAAGGGTTATGATTACAGGTGAAGATTACACACGACCGCGCATAAAGCATACAAACCCGACACCACACACACATACTGTATAAGAATATATATATATATACTCTAATATATATAATATTTTTATATTTATTATTATTTATATAATATTATATATTATATATATATATCATATAGTACACATATATATATATATATTATATATATATATATTAATATTATATATAATTATATATATATATATATTATATTATATTATATATATATATATTTATATATATTATATATATATATATATATATATATATATATTGTAATTAAACAATTTATATCATTAATCTACACTTTAAATAGTTAATTCATAGTTTAATAATATATTATTAAGAAAATAGACTAGCTTAGGGTGTAGATTATATTATATTATAGTATAATATATATATATAATAATTATTATATTATATTATATATAATATAATATATTATATATATATATATATCATATATATATATCATATATATATATATATATTTTATTATTATTATTATATTGCTTACAAACACTTTTGTCCCGCTTGAGCGGGGTAGTGTTCGTACAGCCTCCCTCATTCAACCCCCCTCTCATCTCGCCCTACCCACCTCTCCACCCCCTCTAATCCCTCGCAACATCTTACCTCTTCCTCCCCCATCCCTCCCTCCTCCAACATCTCCTTTTATTCCATCCATCCACCACCTTCTTGGTCTCCCCCTTCCTCTCCCCCCGCCCATTCCCATCCCCTCCGCCTCCCAAACTCTTCTTACCACTCTTTGCTCCTCCATTCTCACTAAATGCCCATACCATCTTAACATTCCTTTCTCCGCTCTTCCCACCAGACCATTTCTCCAATCACATCTCTCCCTCACCACCCTATTCCTAATCCTCTCCCTTCTGCTAACCCCACAAACCGCTCTCACCCCCTTCATCTCAAATACTTCCAACTTTTTTCCTGGACCTGGCATTCAACCTCCACGTTTCACACCCATACACCACCGCTGGTACACAAGATTTTCTCAAACATACTTATCTTAACTTTTTGTGACAGATCCTCCCCCTTTCCATATTTCTTCTCAGACCACTCAAATCCCGTCATTCTCTTCACCTATATCTATGTTCTATCATCCTCCTTTCATCCCTCCCCCCTTACCCAACCCATCCCTAATATTCTTAAAAATCTTCTACGTTCTTCCAATATCTTCACCCCCCTACTCTAACTCTAACTCCTCCCCATCTCTTCTTTCTTCCTCCTCAAGACACTAACACTTTACTCTTACCTGGATTTATTTTAAGCCCTCTTTCGTCCAACACATTCTCTCAACCTCTGGCCTCACCAAATATCCTCAGCCCTTCCCGCGTTCTTCGTCCACTAGCAGGCATATA
>JABUQX010015969.1:0-42166 GCA_015478945.1 Trachelipus rathkii | reverse complement strand
AGATCTACAAAACTAAAGGTTGCGCGTGCCAACTGCAGCCATGAGCAAGACAAGGCTCCGCTCGATGCCTGAAAACAAACGCTCACGACTACCACACAAATAAGCAAACAAATTATCAAACAATTTTAAAAAACAATCACAAAAACATTAACAACAACCATAACCCAACAAACACAATACACATCACACACAACAACGAGCAGGCTAGCAACAACATATAAGTCACAAAAACTCAACTTATCCGCACGTCAGACGAGAACGCGGCCCAAACGATACCAAAGATGATCAACATGAATATACTAATGATAAGACTGTAGCGCCCATAATACTAACACAAAATTAATACAAATCTCAACCCAAAAATACTTTAAAACGTATACGACAACCCACAACAAAATACGACAAAACAACCCATCACACTCAACACCAACCCAATAAAAGAAAATTAAGAAAAATGTTATTACATTTTACCTCTTAGCTAGACTTCCACCATCCATTCTAAGCAAGTGTCTTTACCATCTCATTTTTATTTAAATGGGAGAAACTTGAACAATTTAGAGTTTCTCAAACGAATCCAATCAAACTTCACAATCAAAAATACCATAGAAAGAACACAAAATCCCATACAAACACAACTATCTCATTTATCAAATCCACTTAGAAAACAATTGTAGAACCAATAAATAACACAAAATACTATATACATAACAAATAAATATACAAACATATAATATAATACTAAATACATAATATAACTATATATATTAATATATAATATATACTATATATAATACTATATAAATAATACATATACTTTTTCATTAATACTAATATACAAATAATATATATATAGGTATAGATATAAATATACTGCATATATATATAATATATTATATATATAAGATATATATAATATATATATATACCTACTAACTAATCACACTCATAACTAACATAACTACGAACACATAAAATCAACAACAACTCCACACCATCATAACTATCAACACCGAACTCAACTCAAACAAAACTAGGACAAAAACTCGGAGTCCACGAATCACAACCATCAACATATAATAAATCTATATAATAATATCTATATATAATATATATTACACAAAACGGAAACACTGCTCAACATTGGACCAGATATTAAGACGTCCTGCAAAAACCCGGAACAAATACAAACCTGATCACAAAAATTGAGCATGTCACCAGTCAACAGTCAAACCGATGACAAGTTTTCACAAAGTTGCAAAAAGAGGATGAAAAATATTTTCATCAACTGAGTACTCTTATGTAAGTGGTAGTCAAATTACTCCTATTTGAAAGTCTTTGTCCAAGTGCCAACTATTGCAACCCGGTTCTTCCGAACAAAAGACCTTAGGCTATAAACTGTTCACTTTATATATATTTATACATTATCATCAACGTATGTAAAGAACACGAGACTAACAATACACACCAACTATACTATATTATCTAATATATACATTATAACATAAGTAACTAATTATATATATATATATATATATATATATAATATATATATATATAAATATATATATAATATATATAATAATATAATATATATATATAGATCATATATAATATATTTATTCACTAAATTATATTATACATGATATATATACATATATAACACTAACATATTGACCATAGAAATAATAATAAAAATTAAAAATATATATATATATATATATATACTATATATTATATATATATTATAATATATATAATTAACAATACAAAGACATAAATATAATATATAATATTAATAATACTATACACAAAAAGAATACTATACTTTAATTAGTACTCATAACATTATATATATATATTACATAATACATATAAAAAAAACAAATAGATAAAATAATTAAAACATATATACTATATAAACAATAATAAATAATAACACAACATAATATAATATACCAAATATATATATATCAGCAACTACTATTACTACAAAAGAAGTATCAAATTCACTATAAATTTAAAAATGGCACCACACTATAATATATAATAATATACATAATAATATATACCATAATAAATAATACTATCAATACTAATAAAATATACCCTATAATTTAATCTACAAACTAAAAAATAATTATATAACATACTATAATATACATACAATCAATAAACACACAACCACTTACCTTAAATACATATAACACCACTAAACAATAATACATACTACTAACTTACTAAACCCAATATATAAACATAAACTATAACCTATACATATAAAGTAACAACGACAACAAAAATAACAACACAATAAAAATATATAAAACGTAAACAATATAACATCATTAATAATATAAATATTACACACAAATACTATACATATCAATCATACCAATACTAACTCAACTATCATATAATATGAATATATATTATATATATAATAATAATAGTGTACTAATATAAATAATATATATATATAATATATACACCATACATATATATATATTATATATATATAATATATATATATTTAACTATATATATAATATTCATAAACGCTTTAGTATTTTAAGCACACAATGATTGCCAAGCATCAACTTCCGTTAAGCTATAAAAGTAAAAAAAATGTAATTAAAACAACGTAAAACATTAAAATGCAAGTATTAAAAATAAATATTGAAAGATATAATAATAGAAATTTTAACTTACTTTTGTGATCCACTAAAACTCTGGATAGTTAGAAAAATTATAAAAAGAACAACAAAAATAAAATGATCTATGCGGTACAACTATGTTAAAATCAAGAAAAAGCCATCTGGAGCAAACAATTACCCTAAATTAATTAGGCGAAATACATTAAATTCATGTTTAGGCTGATGACGGATATAAAAAATATTATTATCTATATAATATATATATATAAACTACATATATAAAAAAAATCAACCTAACTCACACTCATAAACACCATCACAGACCAATTTGGTATAATACCATAGAATATAATATAAAACACCACATACAAAATACAATAGATAACCACAATAAAATATACTAACCAAAACACGTATATATATTACATAATAATATACAATTAATACAAAACAACAACTAATACAATATCATTGCCGATCAATAAATATACTCTAACATAATAAACTTCACTTATAATGCTAAAAATAAGTTTACTAAACAACTAAATAACTAAACAACTAAACAACTAAACAGCCACACAACGCAACGCCAAAAACACACCAACACACACAATGGAACCACCGATAGAAAGCAAGTTTAAAACCCACCCTATACAAATCATTTCGACAAAGGTTTAAGAATCTTCACCTCGACCCGACAATTATCAATTATCTCCTTCAGCGACACACGACCTCCGGAACGAAACCCCACATAACAAAAATGAGTTCACATTTTGAGTAAGTTTCATGACCAGTTTTCAATTTGTGTGAAATACCTAATTAAAAGGGCCTCAATGAATAGCTCAAACAAAACTCCACAAATCCTGGATAAACAAAGTATATATCACACAAGATACTATGGCTACACTCTAAGGCTACCTTGGCCAGTATTGGCCAATTTTTCCGGAGACATTGGTCTAGTTGCGCTCCCAAAGTAATAATCAGAACATTTTAGCACAGGTTACCCAGAACACCATTGTATTGCAAATTTGTATTCACATGGTATTGGTCAAAAATTCCCAATAACTTTCAGATCCTTATAATGTTGTAAAAAAAGAGCAAAGAACAAAATGTTAATGAGTTGAAACTTCCGCCCATTCGATAATTTTCTTGATTCCTTTCTTTTAAGATGAAGAAAACTATTCAACACGAAAGCCAAAGAAAATGGTCTAAACTAGGCGCCGATTCACGCCTAGCCGGGACTTTTGATAGGCAAGCGCGACAAAATGATCAGTTTATAGACATTATATTGTATTAAAACATAAAGTACTATTGTGTGAGACATATTATCTTTATAGTTGTGGATTTGGTGAAAAAAAAAACCATATTGCTTTGTTGCTGATTACGGAATATGATACTCAGTTTATGATTAAGTTATAGTACTTTTCTAGTCATAGTCAGTCGGATGACACTTTTTTCTGATATAAAAGTTAAGATTTTCCGTTTATGATAAAAAGAGCTTTGTTCATTATTAAGTATGAATTGAAATTATATTTTTATTATGCGTAATTGAATAAATATTTAGCTCAAAAATAATTGTTTAATCTCTTCCTCCAAAGTAAACATCTATATTTCTTTAAGTTTTTAAAATAATAATAGGTGGTCTTTTTCTAATCATACAAAAATCTTACAACATAACAAATTAATAGAAGTATTGGTATTCCGGTATTGGATATTGGTATGGACCAAAGCATCAATGAGTCTATTGTGGTATTCGCTGAATCGTATGAGCCAACCAATTCAAGTATCTGCAGCACACCACAACCAAGACCTACATAATATAATAAGTACATAATAATATATATATTTATATATAATATATTATGATATATAATATATATAAATATTTAATATATATTATATATATATATATATTATATATATATATATATATAATATATATATAAGAATAAATATACATATATACAGTATATATACTAATATACACTATTATAGTATTTACATCATAATAATATATTTATATAATAACATAATAATATACTATAATCTGGCAACTACAATATATTATATATATCATATATATAAACGATATAAAATTTATATATATATAATATATATATACTATATATAAATATATATTAATATATAATATATATATATATATTATAATATAATATATATATACTATAATATATATATATATAATATATATATTAATATATATATATATATATAATTTTAATATATATATATATATACATATATATATTATTATAATATTATATATATATATTATATATATGATATTATATATATAATATAATATATATACTAATATATAATATATATATAATAATAGTATATATTGTTGCTTGATTGTATTCTAAGATCGTTCCTTCAGAACTTAAAAAAAATTTTACTACTAGTAATCAGAGTAACTGGAATTAAGATATAATTGTTTCTATTTATTTCTCATATACATCATTAAGTATATCTCTCACTATTATACATATATACATATAATATATAATATATTATAATATATATATATATATAGATATATAATATATATATATATTATATAATATATTATATATATTTATATATACGATATATATATATAAATATATATATAATATATATATATATATATAATATATACATATATATATTATATATAATATATATAATTATATAATGTTGGCTATTCATTTGAATATAATCTGGCATTTTGTTAAGGATTATATTTGTTAGATAATTAAGGTTTTACCTATATACTATGTTGTTATGATATGTAGTAGCTAATAAATAATATATAGTAAAACATACGTAGTATATACAATGTATGACCTAGTTATAGCTTAATACTTTTTACCTTTGATAATAGAGGATAATTTCAGAGATGTTAGCTGAATATATTCTATAGCAATAGTATGATTTATTTACATTATATTTTCTTAAGTTCTTATATAGATATGTTATCTTAATTGACACTTTGATGAAGATAACTTTGTTGGTTAAGCATACATTCGATCTTTTTTGTTCAGTATTATAAAGTAAAACTATTTATATTTATAGTTATGTTTATCAAATAATGATACTCAAAATATGTAACTTGAAATCATAATATATAGTTATATCAATAGATCATACAGACGTGGGTGGTAGGGAGGGGTACTCAGATGTAGTGGTTGATTTACTTTTACTGTATATTACTCGCTAATCAGTAAATAATATTACGTATTATACTTAGATATTTATGTATATTCTAAAAGTAGCCATATATTTATATATGTATAAGTTAATTAGTTAGACATACAGAACAATTCTTTGTAAATAGTCGGTGAATATAATCCATAGTTCATATATATTGCTTAAAAAACTGGTTTATTATTCGCTCAAAGTATATCGCAGGATTTAATGAATTAATTTAATAATAGATTATAATAAGTTGTATGTATGTGAAATAATATATATAATGAGATAATTTTAAATAAATAATTATTATCTCAGCCATTAGTTATTATAATTGATTGATATATAAATCAATATTATGTTTCGTAGCATTATCTTTTTTACAAAATGATTAAGAAACAATAATATAATAAGTACATCATAACTATATTATAGTAAAATATTACGATTGAATATAATATGATAATAATAAATATATTAAATAATATTTGATAATGTAAATGATTATTAGAGCTTAAGATATAATAATAAAATATATAATAAATAATAGTGAGTATGTAGATAATATTTAGAGAGCTATTAATGATCAAGAGTATAATATAATAAAAATGAAATGGAGGTGAATATACTTCGAACCTTGAATTACGATGTGTTATATCGGATAATATTTTGTATATTTGTAATTATGCTGAATTTTAGAATAAAATATTTGATCCGTATGGCTTACATTAGTACGTTAACTTGTGTGTTATATATAGGTATTAGTTTTGTACATTATATATTTCTAGCTTTCAGGTTATGTTAATTGATTAGCTTATAATTGTACAAAACGTTTAGTTTACGTTGCTAAATAATATTTCGATGGTTAGTATATATTAAAAGATACTATTATTATAGTGCTATGTTTGATTATAAAACTATGTATGTGAGTTTATTAATATCACAGTTATTACTCAGTGTGAAATAACACTATTTGTTAGTAATGAAATTATGGGTTTATTTGATATAAAGTATAATACTGTGTTACTGACGAAGATGTGTTAGTAAAACGTGAGCTACTTATGAGTTTACGTATTTTAATAATGCCTAGGTTGTCTTATAGACTTTATCTATAATATTATTATGATAATACATACCATCTAGAATTAGTACATACATATATTTATATATATAGATAACTTCAGCTTCACTATCAGAAGTTTATACTAATTTTGTATGAGTATACTAAAGGTAAGCAACTTGCACAACCTTCAGATATGATTCATCGCGCAAGTATATTTCTCAGATACCAAATTCACACTATAGAGTCTCGTATGAGTTAATAAATATAATATAAGTATTATTATAATTCAATATATATAATATATATAATGTATATAATTATTATATTAATAATCAATATTATATAATCAATAATATTAAATTAGAGTTAATGTAAAATAATATATTAAGTAGATGAAATTAGAAATCTATAGTCTAAAAAGAGATAAGCTAAAAAAGAAAAAATTAGCAAGGATATGTTAGAGACATGCTTTGAAAAACGTGTGACTAGGTTACGTTTGCATGATGTGTTAGGTACTTACTAATGGCAAGTGTGTACTTTGTTAATGATAACAGGTTATTCGGAGCTTAAGGTGATGTCAGTTTGTCGTTGCTAACAATTAATTTCATTAGTTCTGTTACATCATTCAGCTATAATGATTGAACACTTATTACGCTAGGTAATATTCGTCTAACAGTAGATAATTTAAATCATGATAGTGTGAAAATGAAGAAATGTATTGCAAAATAACACACAGTAAAACACCTATACCTCTCAACACCAACAACAATTACAACAACAAACACACAGCAACAAACAACAACAACAACAGCTCAGTCATTAAATCAATTTCAGAATAAAATATTAAATAATTACACATTTGAACATTGATATATAATTCGTATACGAATCCGAGATTATTATTAATAGTGAGTTTTTTACATTATATTTAATATATGTTGATAAGAATAGAATAACTACATAATTAAACTTAATATAATTAGGCAATAATTATTTCACTTGAATCATACGAATATTCCAATCAGTAAATAATAAACATATTTATTTATCGACTGTGTTGATTAATGTTACACTCATATTCAAGTTTCATTAATCTAATAAACGTATACTCAATTAATCACATCGAGAAATAATAATTATTATATAATAATCCCAACGAAATGTAAACTTAATCAATATAATCATATTCTAAAATGAAAATCGTAAATGAAGTTCTAAATATATTATCAGATTAAGCCGGCAGGTATAGAGAGCACAATGTCTAAATGTATATTCTCGATTCTATTAATTAATCACAGTTTGAATAGAATTAAAATTTTCATAATGTTCAATACACAGAAATTTCCGCAGAAGCTTCATAAAGAAAGTTAATCTTGATCATGGTTTTTCAATCTGGACATCGTCATACGCTAATATTAGTTTAAGTGATGCAAGAGCTTCTGACACATGATCAGCAAGGCTTCGAACAAATAGAATACACTCGTATAGACAATTTTTCTTACTACTATATATAGAATAATAGTATAACAACATGTATTACTTACACGCTCTAGATATATGTTAAAGTGATGTGCGTCACTTTCATGAAACATTATTGAGCTCCTTTATTCGGGTTAAATTTCTCATCACAAACGCTGCACCGTATATTCACAAAGTCATATTGTATCTTTCCTTGCACATTAGCGACAAACAATAACATAGAATTTATAATAATAGATATCATAACACAACTTAAATTTTGACATACTCGAGGACTTAAATCATATAGCTCATGGCTGTACTCTACGATAAATTATACCCTGAAAACATGTGGATTCCCGTCATAAATGCAGTATACAGAATGCTTAAATAACTATCACAGCATCGTTACTTTCGTGGCGGAGCGATTGAGTGCTGTTGAACACGAAAATATCAGAAAAATGTTTATGTGCAAGCAAAGTTGCTATTATTGCTACATCTTCGGATGTGTGAACCTCTCTGGAAGAAACATATAGAAACTTGCTCAATTCAATATACAAATCCTCATTCCGATTTAGATGAGAGACTTAGTTATTATACACTATAATATTAAAAAATAAAATAATTAATCAAATTATATGTATAATATATTAATATTTATAATTTAATAATATTATACAATGAAACATACACTTTTAATAATATATTTAATAAATTTATGTTATAATCATTATATAAAATTAAATATAAGTTTTATAATTCACAACATAATAGACACTGACTTAAGTTTGAGATTATACATGATGTATATAGATGAAATCAGAGTTAATAATTAAGGTAACGTCATGTCTTATAGATCGTTATGTTACATCTAGAGCTAATATTATAAACAAAGAGAACATAAATAAACCCTTTACTTTGTTGTACTATTACCCTAATAAATTATATATCTAGCTAGTTAAGTGTGGATCTCTTGAGTATAACATTTACCACTATACAATACAGAATTTTATTCATCTGAACTTTAAAATGAGTGATTTGGACTATTGCCTTTGTACAATTTATATTTCAGATCTAAGCTTCAGTTGATGCTATGTTAGCTTTACTTCATGTGAAAAAACTTGTTACGCTCGATATGTTATACCCTTTACTGATGTTAAGTTGTAGTGAAAACTATAACTAGTTATCAATAACTCATGATATTCCTGTCTTATGATGAGCTTTTCACTCTTTGTGTGAAAATATCTTAGTAGAAATGATTTTATTAGCTAAGCTTTTACTACAGAAACTTATAGTTACGATAAATTATAATTTGATTTGATGTTTGTATAAAGTAACTCTTCTTCGTTTTTATGTGACGTTATCCAAAATCCTATACCATTTACTCAAATTACTGACCTTAATCAATAGTAATAATAGAATCAAGGTAGATCCTGAGGTGCCCTGATGACTTGCTAATGTGGGAATAGAGTAGTGATTTTCTTGCACTTTAATTCAAATGGTAATACGTTAAATTTTGTAAATATAAATTATTAAAATAAAAAGAATTAAGTAGAAATTATTAATTTATTGTATTCAAAACCTATATAATTTAATTTTTCAAAATCTACTAGACCCAATTAACAAATAAAGTGTTCGACTATCAGATCAATTATATCATATTAACAAATATTTATAATAACTCGCACGCACCGTATGAAGCCATGACTAACGGGCTAGCTGATTAAATCTCCTATATATATCTACTCTACTTTCCATTGAGTGATATATCTAGATCTTCTCTGTACCTAATCTAGTTATTCTATTCTTATCTTCTTGTCAATTATAATCATTCTTTCATCCTTCTTGTTCTCCTCACACATATAGTAATTTCACTCTATGCGTTCACGTATTTTTTACATACGTGAGACTCACACAGCCTCAAAATAGTGTTTGTTAAGCAAAACCCTACACCAGAAATTCTTTCTTATAACCGATCATAATCGAAGGTTCTAGCAACGTCCTCTCGCCTATACCTTCATAATAGAGCGAACTCTAACATTTGTTATCGACGTTATTAACTCGGACCCGCAGGCTCCAGCACGGTGCCGAGCCAACTTACTTAACACACCACAGTAACCCTGTGCCAAATACCTAATCTAAGATTATTCATATAAAAAAACTCATACTTATATCTCTTAAGACGATTACAGCTCACCAACATACTTTACTAGAGTACAACACTTCTCAGGATATATTTTTCGTGGTTTGCAACCCCTTCACCACGAACAGGAGACAGTAATATCTCTTTCTCAGCAAAAGATATACCTGCACCTGATTCAAACCTACATATAGAAAACAACATACCCCAATCCTAAATTTATTATATACACATATAATACATTAAACCCTAAACCATGTAAAGATATTAATACGAATAACTCGGAACTCAGTAATGCTGATAAAGAAGAAACCGTGCTGCATAATAATATCAAAAAAATAATTAAATATAATATAATACCAGACCTACCCTCAGCGGCGTCTTATTACTCTGTTGTATCGATCCTGATGAGCCGAAGACTCTACGGTAGTACTCAGAACCGTAAGCCGCGTAATATACTAGTTATAGGCCAGAATATACTCACGTGGATAACGTACGAAGAGAATCGGAGCTAGCGGCTAGATGCTCAAGAATACTCAAATATCATTACAAACGAGACCGAAAACAAAGGATATGAACGCAATGGCAATAACTACGTCTTCTATAGGTGATAAAGGTGACGCTGTAATATAGTATTAACGTACTAAAGTAATCATGAGTATATAAGTAGGGTATATTAAATAGTTGGTCAGCATTCTCTCTCTCCTTTCGGAAAACAACTTCCTTCATTACTCACTAATAATAATAATGATAAAATAGATATAATAATATGAGTTTGTTGTATTGCGATAGACAAACACAGACCTAAAAGTCTGTGTCTGTCGGTCATACTAAAGACCTCTCACAGGTTCTGTTTGACTCAGGTGGTCGGTACGCCCAATACGCTATATCGTTTAAAGGTGAGCTAAACTACAATACCAATACAATCAAGCAATAAAAGGTGCGTAAAGCCACCAATATAATCGGACTAGTCCACCTCAATCAAGTGTTTATTAAGACCCCCTCCTGATTATCATACCTAAGCTAAGACTTGAATTTTAACACGGGTTCCGTCTTACTTTACCACAGATATAGAGTTATATTCCATAATGGTTTTAAATAAGCAATAATATCTAATTCCTCATTATCCGAACCAGAGTGTCATCGTAGTACTCTCAAATGGGGCCATGAAGTATACACACTATTAGTAATTAGTTATTACCACAATATAACATATATATATATAATATATAATTTATAAATATAAATATATATATACTATACCATATACTACAATATAGGTTGCTACTAATATATATAATATATATTAATTATTATACTTCATAATAATACCATATATATATATTATCTATCAATATTAGAATTAAATATAATATAAATATAATATATCTTTTACTAATTTAAATATCAAACATATACCTAATTATAGTATATAAACATATTAATTAATTAATATAATATATATATATTAGTATTAATTAATTTTAATATATATATATATTTATAATATAAATATTATAAATAATTATAATAATATAATATAAATTAAATATCAATATATAATATAGTATATATAATATTAAATAATATATATATAATATAGTATAATATATATAAATATTAATAATATATATATATATAAATTATTATATAAATATCATACTATAAAATATAAATATATTTATAAATACACCATAATTAATATAACCTTAAATATCAATGATACCTATTTACATCGAGGCGCGGTACATTCTACGAGAATAATCAGAGACAAGTACACTACGTGAGATATAAATACAGAGGCGAAACCTAGAGCTCTGTTTTACACATGAACCTCTATACAATTATATACCAAAAAAAAGATAATATTAACAGAGACAAAAAAAATAACTTATGTAGATTCTGTGTATACATTAAAAAACATAAATATAAAAATACAACAGTTTTTTTGTAACATTCTATATACATATCCTTCAGATCCCATTCTAGTAAAAATATAAATGATTGATTTATTATAAAAGTTGTATATTCATATACTACAGGCCATACAATACATAAATATTTCTACATCAATAATCATATAAATACATTATATTTGTCTACTCGCTTATTTTTAAAGATTTTATTATATATAAATATAATAATGATAAAAATAATACAATCATGATTTTTTTTAACCATTGAAAAAGAAATCGATATTATGTTATAACTGACTAATAATCACCTACATAAAAAAAAAGAATTTATATAATCATTTAATATAAATGAGACTTTTTAAAATAGACATACTGATAAGTTAATTGTAACTAATGAAGTGGACATAATAAAATCGTAATAGAGACATATTTATAAAAAATAGAATTTTAAGTGCTATACATAGTTTTCAAGAAAACTTAGATTTCTTGCCATTTTATAATAATTCAATGTCTTCCTTGACTCATATTCATATAGTATGAAACGTGATTATTTTGACTACGTGTCAGACTAGCTTAAGTAAGAAACATTAATCTAACTTTAAATTAGACGAAAAGACATCAATAAAATATATATAAAATAGATACACTATACTTCCTTTATTCAAATATCTTATTAACTCTAATCCCTACTCTCACTCCTAACCTTTAGTTGATAGATTATCTTATGCAAGTATTGAGATAAACGAAAAATTGATCACTTTATAAATCTTAAACTACGGTTAGGCACCGAGAGAAAAAAATAATCTATCTTATCCTCTTGAGTATTGAGAGAGAGTTTGGATAAGAAAAGAAATTAAACGACTAATTTTGTTAGTATCATAGCAATACATCTCTATGGGGACATCATATACCGAAGGAAGAAAAATTGGAATATTTAATTAATTATCTGAAAGAAACATTGATAATGCAGATATTTTTAGACAAACATAAATTAATAATTACCTGGCATTTGTATATTTAATATTTAATCCAAATAATTGCATCCGCTTTTATATCCAGCCCTACATATTATAAAATATTATAATTTATATATATATATATAATTAATACTATATATATTAATATATATATATATATTAATTATATAAATAGTATATTAATATTATATATTAAATATATATTTTATAATATATATATATTTATATATTATAAATTAAACCATATCGTAGCTAGCACATAGTGTATACATCTAGAGCTTTATTACGGGTAAGCGCGTAATCAGCAAGGAAGGAGCCGGGCAGTATCTCCTCTAAAAATAAAAAAATAATATAAAAAAAGATCATTATATTATATTATATATACTAAAATTTAAATTAAAATACATATAGTTAAATGTTTTGCCTTTAATATTTTGGGAGTATTTACTATTAAATAATGTTTAAATAAATATTGATTTTAAGACCAATAGGCGTAATCATATTTTATTATAATAAGAATCGATAAATAATTTATAACAGTATTAAGATTCTACAATTTATTCTCATATTGTGATATTATCAATAACTACCATTATATATTATTTTCGCATTTAATAAGTAGCAGATCTGTAACTGGAGGAATTTTGTAAATTATGTATGTAACTTTCAATTGAAATGCATTAATTATTAACATTAGCATTTCAAACACTGGCTTGTCATATGTTAAAATAAGAAAGACGGAGGTGTAAAATATAATAGGTTATATATATTTAATTTGCATATTTTATAGTCATCTAATCTTTTCTGTATTAAGTAGATCTATTGGCTCCTCATTCAACAATATAAGCCATTACCTCTCGAAATTAGTATTTTACGTTGACGAGAGTAATCACCTTATTTTAAAAAAAATTTAAATAAGAAAATATACTCTGTAATTATGAAGAAAAATGTAGGGGCTATAAATTATTTATGTTCTAATTTTGGAAAAGATGACTGACTAATAATCTTTTTTATATCTATCTCCCGTCCATCATTTTCGCAAAATGATGACTGGAGTCGGCTCGAACTATCGTATTAATTTTTTATATATATATATATATTATTATATATTAATAATATATTGAATTAATATAATTATAATAATAATCATATGAATACATAAATTTTATAATCATGATTTAAATTTCTCCAATATATAAATATATATTGAATTAAATAATGATATATAGATGATATAAAATACATGATCGATATGAGTTTGATATGCACTTATTAATATATTGTTATATTAGTAACCGAAAAGTTGGTTTAAATAATATTGGTATACTAATATAGTTTAATAATTAATAATATATATATTATAGTATATTTAATGTCTAATTTATTAACTATATTTGTACTGATAATATTAATATATAATATAATATATATTTATATATATATTGAGAAGATAGAGGTGAGAGATGGAGATTGAGAAGATAACTGATAATTTACGATACGAAATAGATAGCATATCGGGACTAAAGAGATGGATAGATGAGAAGAGAAAAGAGATAGATTGAGAATGAGAAAGAGAGATTATGATAGATCAGGTTTAGTGAGATAGAGATAGAAGAGTATAAGGTTAAAATAGAATAAGGAAGAAATCTCCAAATCAAGAAGAGAGACTTAAGATATGAGAAGACTGTGTTATCAAATGCCAGAGTACAGATAAACGCGAGGATGGGAGATAGAGATAGATAGTACTTAAAATTTTACTATTATTCTTTGCTGTGATAATTTAGTGTAATTTTGAGATCCTTGTGTCAATAATAACTTTTTCTTGTAATAGTTTTTTTGCAATTTCAAATGGAGAAGGAGGGAAAAATATAGTTATAACCTTTTAACCATTGGTCGCTCAAGAATAAATATTATAATATAAAACCATATATGTATATTTATAATATTATACCCTACCTTATTTAGGTTCATACATTTAAATAAATAAATCATTTAAATCTTTTATAAGAAATAAGATGTCGTAAGCGATTAGTAGATAACATTATGTTTGACTAGCAACTGAGGAATATCGATAAAAGTAACAATCTTTCGCTACTGACTAAATGGTCAGACAACGCGGGCTTGTGGTAGAGCTCAAAGTTTCTTCTTTTATAGAAGGAGGCGTGCTACGCGTAGAGTTTCTGAAGAGTGCTTAAGAATCTTAAATATTTTAAAAGCAAATTGAACGGCCAAAAAAAAAGAGAAAAAGCACCATTATTATGTTCGAGGTCATACTAGTTCTATTAAATTCAATTATTTATTTTATTTAAGTCTATAACATTAATGTTATATTAATTTCTCATTTAAACAAAAGATAATATATTTTATTTAATAGTAATATGTTAGAGATTATCCATGAATTCCTACAGTTCATCGTTAATTTAGCACTATTTTATATAAATTTGGAGATTTTGATGAGTAATTGTATATCTTAGTACTATCCTCCTTTTAAGAAATTTCCAGGTATATGTTGTAGAATGTTAATAAATATAATGAATTATTATTATTCGAGTATAGAATAAAAATGGGGAACGAATTATCAATGTGACAATGTTAAAGAACAAGTATATAATGGTCCTTATTATAATATTAAAATTTGTTATATAATATTCTTAAAATAAGGATTATGCGACAGGTGTTTAGTTATTAGCCATTCATTAGACTAGGAGAAAGAAAAGAATCATTATGTGTAAAGGAAAATGTTGTAAATTTTACTGAATTAATTATTTATACGAAGATTAACCTTTATTTTTGAATAAAGATATATTTCTGTATATTTAAAAAAAAGATGAAACATAATATCTGAATACATATTTTCGTGATATTATATTGTATATAATATTGAATATGGGATAATGGTTGCTCAATGTACGTATAGGATGCTTCACTACAGATTTTTTGTCTAACTTTATGTTGTCTTGGGTCATTAAACAAGAATATGACAATCCTCGATAAATGAATTCTTTTCAGATGACCTATTTTAGCAGAAAAATTAAGGAGATATGTTAATCATAGTACTTGATTCAAAATTGCTGTATGACATAGTAGTTCTATTTCATATTAATTATTAAAATTACCTTGTATTATAGCAACTGATTAAAGTAGCTAACGAGTTGTTAGTAGTCGCTCTGGTAACATATAATATATTAATGTACTATCGGATATATGTAATGTAAGTATCGCTCTAATATAAACGTACTCACTTTATTTAAGTAGTAATACAAACTTTAATAGTAGTCCCATCATATTTTAAGTAAGATCATTAATTTTTGATTAAATTCAGATATTATAAATGAGTACGATTGCTGCAATATAAATTTCTTTATTTGAAATTCAAATAAGTAGGGGTTCACTAACCCGGGAACTTTTCTATATAAGCTATACCTTAATAGGAGACATTCATTTAAAGATTGTGATATATTTATAAATATGATGAGATGACACAATCCTCACAGTGTATATTCGTGTTCACCTATAGGCCCCGCCACTGACTCACTAGAAATTATACAACCAGATCCGCAACATAGTCAATTATATAAGGAGATTTCTCTATGTAGTATTTATGTACTAACATTATTTATGATAGTTAAATTAGCTCAGTAACTATAATGTTATATATATATATAGTATAGATGAGAACGACTAGGACGGAGTCTTAGGGAAAAAAAGTAGTTGATGATGATATATATCAGCTCCTCCCACGATGTTTGCATATTGCTACTCTATTATGATTAATACAAACGGGAGAGAATGGTTGGATGTCGTAAGCGCTCTGTGTTCGAGATATATAATTTAGAAGTTATCACCCAAATGGATCCGCCATTATTACTATAAATAATATAATATTATATATATATTATAGTATATATAATATTATAATATATAATATTAATATAACTATATGATATTTAATATAGTATATATATATAGTATATAATTAATATTAATATTCATATAATATATATAAATATAATTATTTATAATATATATATATATGATAATATTTGACATATATTCGTTTTTAATTACTAGTAAAAAAAACACTAGTGCACTGCATAAGTCTATATATAATAAAATTTGTATAACTAGCTATAGATATATATAATATGATAATATATATATATATATTATTAATATATTGGTGGTAAATCATATCCTATGATACTACATATATACCATCACTGCGATACCTACATAATTATAATATATATTTTATTTATAGTATAATATATTATAAATATATAAATATTAGAGATAGATAGAGAGAAGAGAAGAGGAGATGATTACCACTAATATTTTCAATTATTTCTAGTTTTAAACAGGTAGTTTGCTTCTTTATTTTAGACAATTTTGTCTTTACAAAAGCACCAGGACTCTAAAAAATTTTATTGTTAAATCCTAGAAGGGTCCGGATTAATTATATACTACATTGGCTCTGTTGCGTTATAATTGTTCTTATTAAGATATATTAGATACATTGACATGTTGAGTAGTGCCTTAGATTAGAAAAAGTACAGATGTTGTGTTGTCTGTGTTGGTTTTAAAATTAGACTGCTTGTGCAAATTTGAAATAAGTTTATGGATAGTTAAAACGAAAAATGACATAGTGGTATTCTTTAGTTAACCCATTCCAGTTTTAGCCCAACGTAGTGAAGAAGCAAAAAGAAACTCCCATATTAAACATGATTAACCAAATTGGACTCCATTAAATATAAAACTCTCTAAAAAAAAAAGAAAGTAAAAAGAAAAAGAAGCAAATGTTTAGTAAAAGAGTGTTGGATATGACAGGTTATGTTTAATGTGGTATGTGTGAGAATGCAGTGAAATAAAGACTTGGTTTATAGTTGCTGGCCTTGTTATTACTTAGTATGCAGAAAAAGAATGTTATGTGTAGATGAAGTTAATTTCAGATGCTTGCGTGAAAGATAAACTTATCAAGATAAGCCTTGGATAAGGCATAGAAGGCTCTAAGAAGAATCATATTATCAAAATCAGTATATGGCAGTATCAACAGTTACGGTAAACAAAATAATGACTAATATATAGAAGCAATTAAACTCTAAAGAACGTGAACATGGCACTAGAAATACAAAGTGAGTATTTTACTAATTGCCAGATTGATATAATATATTAATATTATGTATATCATATATATATTTGTATATTAATTTAATTATATATTAATTATATTATCTATTCACGTAATGTTTGTATAATTATATTGAATTATATTTATATTATATACCTATATAAAATATATAATTATATATATATGCCAGCCCTCTATGAGTATGTCACCAAAAGTCCTATTCTCAGGAAAAAACTACAATATCCTCACGCGCACACAAGAAACATATCCTGAGCGTATGTCCTGCAAAATGGCCGAAAGCCTAATTAACCAACCGCGTGTATAACTGTAACGAATAAAAAAAAAAAAAATATGCATTTGTTAGACTATTAGAAAAAATAAAGAAGAAAAATAAACATAATCTCGAAAAAGCTACGAGATAATGACTTTACAGGAGAATCCCCATATAGAATATATTATTCTATCTTTGGAACCCTTGTATAAATTTCTAAATTAGCTAAAATAAATTGTGTATATATAAAACAAAAAAAAAAAAAAAAAAAATAAACATAACTAAATGAAAATTGATCTTATAATTTTAATTTGGCTGAGGAGATGCGCTGGCGACATAGTTATCATAAATTGAATATATGATTGTATAGGAAGGTAATGTATCAACTACACGCAATGTTAGTAGGGGCTCCGAGTACACAACGGGAACCACCAGTGAGGGTGAAACTTTTTTCCAGATGGAAATAGCCCAGTAGGGAGGAGGCCCGGCGCGGTTAATGACCTCCCACAGAACGAATGCACCCATAAGTTCTCAGAGACAGTAGCGGGAGGTTCCGAGACTACTCTCCCGTGAGGTTTGTCAGGAATTCAGTGTCCTTAACCCGGTAAGTTCCCGTCTGAACGGCCAGAAGAGACCACCTGACTCCTCGCCATCGCGATGCGGTGCACCACATGCCATTTACGGCAATGATGGAATTAACTTAAACAACTTATGGAACACCATAATTACGCAATGGCGCGATATTTTCTTTTAGATACACACACAAAAAGAACAAAATATCTAATAGATTTAAGTTCTATTTGTGAGTTTAGCGTTATTTTTAGTAACCAATAAAAAGTCGTTATAATGAAGGATGTCAAGCTAAAATATATCTATAAATTATTAACTCAATAACTTTACTGTATTTTTTTATTTAAAGTATTAATAGTATTTACACTAATTTAAAAGTACACTATGGATTTCAGAAAAATGTTTATTAGTGCGTGCTCCGTGTAAAGCATTATTTTTATGTTTTACATTATTATAAAATAAGACCTCATATATTATAGTAATAGTACGAAATATAAAGATTCTTTACAAACCTGAAGACACAAACACACATTTTAATTTATATATAAGTATATAATGTAAAATATAGATATCTAATATATATAAATAATATACTATATATAGAATATTTATGAGTCGTATAATACTACTTATCGCTCATAGTAGTAATTACGTAACCTAGTCACTTTTTATATTAAGACAAACAATCAGATGTACCATGTCCGTGACCCTTATGCACTATCTCAATTGCAACAATGTTTTCACGTTTCACTAATATATGTACATACACGCAAGAATTCATGCTCAATAAGTGTGCACATTTACTATTTCACCGCGTTTGAGATTGTAGATACGTTCGTAAGCTTATTTGAGAGAGTGGACTGAGATTGGTCGGCAGCTTTCTTAAATAGATCTGAGATCCAATAATCTTGATATATCCATATAACATATGTTCAGCTATTCTTATATGCATGAGAAAAACGCAGATCATCTGATGATTATATAGTTATAGATAGCTTGAGAAGCCTAATAGTAATTAATACTATAGTAAGAAATATAACTTATATATATTAATATATATTATATATATTATAGTAGTATATATATTAGTAATGATATTATTGCTAGTATATAAATTAATATACCAATACTAATACGGTACTACTATTATTTAATAAAATATTCAAGTTTAGATACTATCTCACCCATGACTTTATCGCGTTCACGAAGCGCTTACGTAAACCTACCTATTAAACTAGATATATCACATATCGTCGATATACTCATTTTGAGAGTAAGCTACAGCTATAATTACGTAACAGCTAGAGCTATAGATCATCTTAACTATGCATAAACACGAGTGTATGTATCTCACCGCTACTATTTATTGTATTCAGTACAAGGTATAGTATTATATTATATCTCTACATATGTTTTCTCTTATACTATCGACCTATATCAGATAAAAAGATAGTTTTCCTTATTCCATTACATTTACTTATTTATAAATTCATAATACTAATTATCTTATTGACATATATCATAGTGTAGAAATAAAGGAGATAAATTCTAACCATACGGTTAACTATAATCTCAGGCTAATATACTAATCATATTATTTTGTAATAATTGAGTCCACACGATTTTCACTACTATAGCTTCAATAACAGATAATACCTATTACTATTTACTCATGTCGCAGATTGTGAGACATCCAGCTTTGAATATAATCAGTCGTAGAGTTTAGATTTTGATTATAGGTTAAGTTTGTTCGCGATTAAGGTTTATAGTGTAAGAAAGTTAGTATATCATTATATACAATTTTAAATAAAGTTAATCGTTAGAAGTACCAAGAAAACGCTCATATTGAGTGTCCTAAATGTAAATATTGTACACCCAAATATTTATATATCTTATAAAATAAATATTTACTTCCATAGTTATAATAATATATTATATACATTTTTCTCCAGCTGCAGATCAGTTCCAGAAGGATAATATATGAAATATAAATATATTATTGCAATATTATAAAATCTATATAAAATACATATATTTAATACTTTAATATAAAATTATGAATATATATTTACAATACACTTATATTATCTCACATCTTTTAAAAATTACTTCTTTATAATAAATTATCTAATTATTTATGATGATGTATGATAATATTAATCTATCTATCTATCTATTCATATAATTACTTAAACTTAAAATGTAATTTAAACCGTTTTATGTTAAGGAAAATAAATTTTAATGTATTTCTTTTATAAATTCAATATAATTTCTATATAATTATTATATTCACCTTCATCATTCTTCTTCTTTTTCATAATTTACTTAAAGTGCAGTATGTGAAATAGTGCAGAATCGAAAAATAAATATGTAATTAAAATCGTGTTTGTTTTGAAAAATGGATGAGCAATATATTTGTATTCGTAACAGATACATGTGATAATCGAGATAAGTGTATATAATATAATCGTTATATGTCATCTTTCAGGAACTTCTCACTCCATCTAACATAAGTTAAACAACCTACGTAAAACCGAAGCATAAATTTTGATGAAACACTTCATTTTGTATTAACGATGGAGAACATTTTATGGGTATTTTAATTTTTGCTCCAAACTTGCCATACTCTTAGTAACGTCACACTATACCTTATAGTTACCTATCTTAAGAAACAGAAAACTGGGAATAAACTGTACATATATCTCTTTTGCTCTTCATAACCTAAAAATATGATGAAATACCATACTATAGTATATTATGGTAATCTCAAAGAAGTTACCCGAATATTTAAAACGTTTTTCATAACAATTTTTTTATTAATATATAAAGAAAACTTAGTAATTAAAACCGGTTTTTAAGAAGGTAGAATAGAGATAGCAGAATAGCAGACAGACGTTTAGTTTTAAATTTTTAATTTTTTATATTATATCTCTGCAAACGATCTTACGGATCACAAGAAAAAACTAATGAACAGAATAATCTCTCAGAATCAGATGTTAATGAGAATATAGTAATGACACAACAAAATTTTTTTGTTATAACTAAATAGAATACCCAAGAAAGAGTAGTTATCAAAATCGACCAATTTCGCAATTCTGATCTGGAGTCTTCTCGGTCAATCCTCTGGGAGCACGACGTGGCAAGTTAGGATTAATATGATATGATCTAGCATAAAAGTGTTGGTATTGACCCTGATTTACCCCTGTCGTGAAGAGGGCGTCTCTTCAGAACCTAGCCCGCTACTTTGGATATATTTGGGCACGATTGCCTCCTGTCGCGAAGGGGTTTACACGATCTCAGCTAACTACTCTCGTACGAGGGTATGGAAATACAATCGTTACCACCCCTCTCTAATACACCACTCTCGTCGTAATAGTCCCTTACCTAAAAGAACTAAAAATAATTATATATCACGCCTGATATATATTAGGTTGCCATGTAGTCATCTTTATATTTATAGTTTCTTCGTATCCAGATGATATCGTAATTTCTACGCAGATACAAAAGACATAAAACATAATAAATTAACAATTTATATATATTTTTCTATTCCATTTTTCCTATAACACAACCTATTATTCCATACGCTGATTCAATAATATATGTATCAGTTTTCTGTACCATACTTAGTGTCGATATATCTATCGAGTGTAGGTTAAATCTATTCATTAATGTTTATTAGATATACATATCCCTAGTGAGTACTCCAAACGTCAACCCATATTACCCCAATTGTGAGCGATTTAAGATAGATACATTAGTGAGATGGGAGAAAGTGCATATTGTTACTAGAATACGCTTATTAATTAATAGATATTTTATAAATATTTAAAGATTTAATTATTTAATCTTAAAGTTGGAAAATATATTTAAGAAAATAACGTGTACTATCCAATTACTATAATAGAAGGTGCAACTATTCAGTTAAGCAATACCTATAAAGATAGTTATTTCACTTACTTAAAATTACTATTCTAAATTCTATACTTATATTAACATTTAAAAGCGAGCAATCACGAAATACCTAAATATAATAATATAAGGGTAATAGGTACCAAGTATATTAATAATATTGCTGATCGCAGTAATATAGCGCTCAGTTAATAACATATCGGACATGTTAAGTACTATGATTTTAGACATTAAAACGTACATAATAAATACGTAATATATTAACACATTTATATTATTAATAATATATATATTACATTCAGCCTTTTCATCGAACATCTTACATTTATATAAGTTTGCCTCTATAAAACATCTGCAATATAATAATAAAGATCATTAATATAAATCAAGTAAAAAGTTTGAGAATAAGACTTGATAAGTATTATATATATACTTTTACCACGGTATGAGTGTATTAAATGATAATATGTACGATATCTATGATAGAATACTACACATTTTTATTTATATTATATCTTAGGGGCTAGTGTATTAGAGTGATTTTATCTCACCTCGTAATTGTTATATTGTAGTAGTGTATAAAATATATTTATTTAGTAGATAATAACCCCCTATAAAAACGCTATAGTATTTTTATACTTACTCGACAAAATTTTAGATATAATTCCTCTGTAATCAGTATAGACAGTTATATGTATTCGGAGAATAGTAATAATATGTACGTCTTTGCAATTATGATAGAATTTATATTTTATTAAGTAGTATCGAGAGTATATCTCTATTAGGGCATATCGATAATTACTATTATATTTACTATAAATTTATAGCATCATTCTATGCTATTATTCAATTTGCTGATTTGCCAAACAATTAACTCAGTATAGTGAGAATATTGATTATTATACTCTCTTGTGCGCAAAATAGTGAGTATTCCTGTTATTGATTTGATATGCGAATGCAATTAATAATCTACATAGGCTGAGGTTTGACTAAGAAAAAGCAAACTAGAAAATGAGAGAATGGGCGTGTGACCAAACGGATATGTAGTGCGATTTTCTGTATTTTTCGCGGTTACAGGTGTGGGATTTATTAATAACCTAGAAGAAATCATCTTGTTAATATTTTATGTATTCTATAGTGAGTGTCACAATATACACCAGCTTCACTTCGCTCAAGAGTTGGATTTTGGTTGCTAATAATATCTTTAACAGATGTAATGCCGGTTTTTCCCATAGTTTAGAGTGATATCGAATAACGGAAGCTATCTGTGTAAAGCATGGTCTGTGATAACTGACCTATATTAAATATGTTCGCAGGAGATACATATTTTTAGGCACAGGTGGATAATATGAAAAAATAACTTGGAAAGCATTATGTAGGACGACCTTCCCCTCGACGTCCAAACTAAGAACTCGTCCCCCCATGGTTATTGTAGCTACTCGTCGCACACGAATAGAGTATATTTCTCGTCCTCTACTATTTATAACGAGGGAAAGCGGATGGCTGAATAATGGCAGTATTAAAGACAAAGCATACTGGTGTGCGACCAAAGCTTTAAATGTTACGGTAGAACCACATGTGTGATGTCTTGGAACCCACGAACTGAAACTTCTATCTACACGTCACAAACCACCGGTGACACTTAAGCTCAATCTCATCCAGTGGAACAACAGAGCTAAGGACGACACAGGCGGACATCTATAAAACGCTATAAGGAGATATAAATGAACTAGGAAAAGGCAGTCTCATTAAAGTTACCTGATCGATTAAATATGAGTGTATCTGTGGTGTGTCACACACGAGAAGGCCCAGGGTTCAAAACATTATACGCTCAATTCTCTGATATAGATAAGCGGTAACGTTCACTCTCAAAATTGCACTAGCCTCCCAAGGAGGTGATCTATATACAAAATTGTGACCTGAGCTTGAGTGCTAGTATCTCGATAAGACTCCACTTTAATAGATCCACCTCGATTCACAAATCTAATTAATTCCTGTAATCTTTACAGGGTCCTAATACCCAATACACAAAATCCTATATTAGATTAATAAAAAAAGTTAAGTACTACTTGTTCATAACACACAATGAGTGATGATGATTATAACAGAAATAATTCTCTTTACATGTTTTATTACCTTGTTGTTAGGACCGGCTAAATGGCCTAGTATCCTTTCAAGAAATAAGTGTGTCGAAAAGATTAATGAGATCCATTGCCAATTTAAGTTTGTTGAAAATCTATTGAAAAATGAAAATCACCCATTATGATTTAAGAGTCCTAATTAATATGAGAAGGTTACGTGTATATGGAAAACTATAAACATTATGTATTGAAATAAGGTAGTAAACTTGACCTCAAGGCAATCTAAACAGTAATCTCTCTACAGAAAACAATGCAATATAGACTCTAAAAAAATTAGTATTGAAGAATAAAAAATAAGTTAAATAAAGTAAATGATCAAGATAACTGTCATGAGAGTTATGAGAAAAATACACCATATGGTGAATGAAAATGGTAAGAATACTTTCATCCAATAAGGAATCGGGTCTGGAATCTTGCTCAAAAATGCGTAGCCTTCAAAATAATATGGCAATGACATGTCAAAATAACGATAACCATCTTCAAATAATGTAACAAAATTAATAATTAAATCTTTATTATTGTAATATAAATCTCTGAACATTCCATTTAATGTATCATTATGTATAGCAGCCCAATTTCCATCTTCCGTTGAATTCTGAACAGTGTATGAAAAGTTCAGTGATTTGCTAATAATATAAAGTGCTTCAATGTTTGCTCCAATGCAATTGCCTACTTCGTCGACGTAAAGATAAGGACAATCTGAACAAATTGAAGCTAAATGCAGTATTTTTCCACCAAAGGTATTCGTTCTTTCAGTAAATATTTCGAACTTATTTCTCTGTGAATTATATTTTGTCTTAAATATTTTCCATTTCGAATAGCCAACTTCATTTTTTTGAAAAGGATTAATATAATAGGTTTGGAATACAAATTTTTCCATTTTGGTTGTCAATTCAGCAATAAATATATACTTTGATCTTTGAATTGAAGAGTCAAAAATCGCCTCAGAAATAGAGGTTTGATGATCAAGATAGATTATAAGTAATTTTGCTGGGGCCCATTTATAATCAATCGTTTTATTGAGAAAAAAATCAATTAAAATATTTTTATTATAAAATAGACAAATAGTGGTGTACCTATATCCGCTAACCATTTCAGAGTCGTAATTATTGATATCAAATCCCTGCAAAGATGAAGACATGTGTGGTTTATGTTTTAAATTCTCATATATCAGAGCTTCAGACCATTCAAAATTACTAATAATTTCTCTGTCATATAAAAGGAAAATATTTTCATTAAGTAGGGAGAA
The DNA here is from genome assembly GCA_015478945.1 of Trachelipus rathkii. Taxonomy (NCBI): domain Eukaryota; kingdom Metazoa; phylum Arthropoda; class Malacostraca; order Isopoda; family Trachelipodidae; genus Trachelipus; species Trachelipus rathkii. The sequence goes on along the minus strand of JABUQX010015969.1, from coordinate 15,492 downwards.
ATTTAAAATTTCTGTAAAAAAATCTCGAAATATTCTTTGCAAACAATTAGATTGGTATAAAAAGCATATATTACTCTTGTTTTCTGAATTTATGAAAGATTTATTGGAAATAACTAGAGAATAAAAACATAAATAGGTAGATAGATATATTTAAACACATATAGAGTAAGATAAGTATATATAGATTAGAGGTATAGGTAAATAAAAAGCTATAGTTTATGATAATATAAATGTATAGCTAAAGAATGGCTATTTTATATATATAGGTAATGAGAAGTATAGAGATGGGTATTATATAAGTATATGTATATATAATATGAGGTATATATATAGTATATAGGTAGTATGAAATACGTAATAGTAAGTAATAGAGAGACTATATATAGTATAATACACTTGAGAAAGAATAGCAAAGTCTAAAGTTACCTTTAAGCAAACAAAAGATTTTAAATTGCAGGTTATTATATATTATCCTCTAGTAGGGAGGGTATTATAGTAAGGTGATTATCACTCTTACTGAGGTATAGGTCGGGCTTTACATATATATAAATCGATAATATAAGGAAGAAAGTCATAATACCTATACTATAATATATACTAGTATATATATTTTTAATAATTAAATTATAAAAATGCTTGTAAAATATTATACTACTATAATATTTATAATTTAAATATTAAATATACACCTATCTGGAAATTTAATATATATTATATATAATATACATATAAATATTTAAAGGTTATATATATTAATTAATACTAATGATAGTAAGTTATGTGATAAGTATATTATATAATATTTATATAATATAAATATGAGTAATAATTTTAGTATTATATCTTTATAATATCAATAATAGTAGTATGAACTAATAAACTATATTAATATATGATATGAGCGATTATGTTGGTATTGAAAACAATCATATTTTCTTTGTTTTGTTCTGATTCGCTGATCAGCTGTCATTACATTACATAGCCGTCTGTCATAAGAAATGAGCTCCTCTTTTGATCCTGAAATTACTGTCCACTAGTTTCCGTGCGATAAAGGAATTCAGGCTTCAAAGATGATTTTTATATAGCTGTTCCTTCTTAATTTAACCTTTTAACTCACAACTGCGTTAATTAATTCGCATAAGTATGACGATATTTAGCTTTAGGGTCGGAATTTATTAGTTAGTAGTCCTTATCAATTTTTTTTGGGCAGCCTGGACAGGAAGGGTTTAACATAATGAATAATAACCGCATAATATAAAATCTTATGTTATAGATCATGACTATATATCTAATAATAGGTTGTATTTATATAATACAATAGCAATAATATACAGATATAGCTATATATATTAGTATATTATTATATATTTATATTATAATTAAATATATAGTATATTATATATAATATATATACTTATAAATATGTTTTAATTAATATATTACTATATATATTATATACCTACTATATAATATGATATATATATATATATATAGATTATATATATATATTATTATAATATAATAATACCTAATATATATGATATAATGATATTTGTATATTATATATGTATAGAGTGTTAATATAATATATATGTAATTATATATATTTATATATAGATACTATTATGATATATATATATTATATACTAAATTATTAAAAATATATAATACAATATGTACTATATATATAGTAGTTAATATATATTATATATAGATATATTATATTGAATATATATATATAATCTACACTATTTCGACTAGTGATATTAATAGAACTGGGAAAACAATATATTAAGAAAGGTATGGGCCTTCCTTTAAAGACATAATTGGTGTATCCTTCTAATGACTTTTATTCCGGTAGTACAGTCCGAAAACCTTAATTCTCATTCTGGGTGTTAAAAATGAGGATATAAGAGAAATATAAATAATACTATATATAATTATATAGAGTTTATATATTTATTATATATAATTATCATATATATATATGATAAGTTATATATATATATAATCATAAATTATCAGGTACATAGATCTTATATATAACAATTGTGCGTCCAACCACTCAGTCTGGCATGAGCACCTTTTAAAGGGGGGGGGGCAATAATAATGAATATTTAAAAAATTTAAATAGAAAACGCCACCCATTCACTACAAGCCTAAAGCAAATCTCTAAGGTGACAGCAGACGAGGATTTTAAAAAAGGTAGGTTTGATAATACAGCAGTGATAAAACAAGATGATATTCACCCGAAGAGTTTCTCCAGAATACGCGATGGGTCTGAGAAAATTAGGAGAACTACGAACAAGCAGTGGACTAAGGTTACCCAATTATTTTATATACAGAATTTCAAGAGGAAAGCAGGGCATCAACCTCGTGCAACGAGTGTAGACTGCAAATGGTGGATGATTGCTGAGACAGGGTCAACTCCTCGAACACCCCCGTTGTAATACAACGTATAGTAAAGAGATAGAGCACAACGTTACGTCACAGAGATAGAGAGTAAAGATAGGGGGGGGGGAGGGGATTAATTTTTATTTAATCTTTTAGCCTTAGTCTCAGCACTCTATCCACAGTAATGCCTAAGCTCAGGCTAGAACAAGATGTTCCTATACAAGTCTCATACAAAGGCAAGACGGCCCTTTAATAATAAGAGTAACTGTTCGGAAGAAAAATAAATCCTGCTTATGGGATATTATGAACATCCTTTATGATTCACTGCAAAGCCCATCAATAAAAGCGGATCCAACAATTGAATTAATCACTGTTATATTATTAGAGGGAATTGTTTTCTCTCCTTTCCGTTAACGTTTCGATCACATCGAAAAGGATTAGAAAGTTTGGAGGTGTTTCGGAGAGGGAGATTTGAAGAAGTTAAGTTTTTAAAGAGTTGAACTTCACAAAGTTGAGGTGTCCGGGGAATCCCTTCTAGGTCTCCAACAATATAATCGAAAAGCTGAAGTCGAGAAATTCTAGAGCAAAAGAGGTAAGCAGGATTGAAATGAGTGGATAGAGTAATGGAGAGTTGAATTCATTGGCATGAGAATGATATATATAGATGTAATCTAAAAGATCGTTAATGTATAGAGTAAGACTATAAAGTTTGTGAGATGAACAGAAGCCAATACTCGAACTAAAAGAACGAGTGTCACGTCCATCAGCAAGTGAAGGAAATCACTAATTAATTAGTATATATTATGATATTATATGTATATATAGGGTATAATAATATATATATATTATATATACTATTAGATAAATCATATAATATATAAAATAATATATATAAATTATAATTAATTATATATTATATATATATAATATATATATGATATATTATATATATATATATATTATCATAATTATATACTATATATACATATATTATATTAGTATATATTAATTTAATATATTAATATATGATATATATAATTAATAAATAGATATATTTAATATATAAATATATATTATAATGATATAATTAATATATATATATATATTAATATTTATATATAATATAATTTATATATATATATATATGATTATATAATAAAATATATTATATATATATATATAAAAACTTAATATAATAATATATATATAGTTATTACTATAGTATATATATATATTAATATATATATATACTATATATATATATATATATATAAATATATATCTATAATATTAACTATATATTATATATAATTAATATATTACCTATTTAATATATATAATATTATAGATATATAATATATTTCTCTCTGTTATTAAGGTGAGTGTACACTTATACCTAATATATATATAATAAGTATATAAATATATGATATATATATAGGTTTGGTAATATATAGTTATCTAGTATAATATATATAGTAAGTATATTATATCATAAACATCTATTACCTATATACATAGCTATGCTAGCAGAACTAAGTCTATATTATAAACGTGCCTTTATTTCTTTATTAGCTTAACGTAATTCTTATTTTTGAATGACGTTTTGTTACTGTTTCAAAAAACTAAAAAGTGTTCAGTAACAAGTCTTGAGAATTTAATTAAAATTTGAAAACTTTTTGAGAGTAGTGTTATTTTCTTCTATTTAATTGTTTTATCTTTTTGCTTCATATATAATGATATTATATATTCTATATATACGTATTAGGACTGGTCAGCAATATAGCATCAAGCAAGATCATATAGTAAACCATGATAACTAGCTTCAGCACTTATAGCTACCTATATCACCCATTATATAAGTATTAAAATAATTATACAAATCATATTATATAGATTATATATACTATATAATTATATACTATATAATTATTCACAGAATATATGATCTATTAATTATATGGTTATATGTAAATATATATATTATATTATATATATTTTAAATTATATATAGGTAGATATTTTATAAATATAATATACGACATATATATATATATACTAATTAGTATTTAATAGTTATATATATATATATTTATATATTGATATATAATTTATAATACATCTACACAGCTATGGTTCTTAATTACTTACTATATATTATTTATAATATATACTATAAATAGCATAGTATATATATATATGTAGTATAAGTAAGTATATATACTATGCTATTAAATATAGATTACTATATTTGTCTGAGTGTATATATATAATATATCAAGAAATGATAGCGTATATCTATATATATAACCTAGTACTATCTAAATATATATAAGTTTATTTATATATAAGATTATTTATATATAATTATAGAATTTATTTATGTAATATATTGTATATATATAATATATGTGTATGTTTGTGTGTTTATTATATTATTGAGTATAAAGTAAATTTAAATTTAATAAGTATTATATATCTTAAGAATATTATCTTAGATATATAAAATTGAATTCGGATTAACCTTTACTTAAGGTATATATATAATAATACGTATATATATAAGTATAATATTTATATAGTTAGTGAGGGGACTGATTATCGTCATCGGTCATCAGCATATTATTCTCCCTGTAACTCATCATCGGGGTCATACTTCATCGTCCAATTTCGCCGAGATTAGTGAGGGAACTATTACGTCCAGGAATACTGGGGTGAAAGATATTGTTAAACGTCAATATATTTGTGAAGTTGCGCTTGAAATATCGGTGCTTGAATGGCTTTTGCGTGTACACGTGTTTTCCTAACTGCATAGAGCAATAGTTACACATATATCTAAAAAAAATCGTTCATGACCGTATATGATGACTCACCAAAGTTACGTTGAAAAACTACATAAAGTATTAACTCTTATTTTCTTTTACATTGCAATGAACTCATATAAAAATGTAAGATGCTAGAGTATTATTTATTACTCTTCTAACTCAATAAAATGCCAGTGTATTTAATTTATATTTTATTTGCGTTTTCATAAATAACTTTCACATTATTAGTATTATTTTTTAATTAAGTTTGATTAAAAGTACTCAATATTGATATTGATGTCTGATTGAAGGTGCCTGTTACTTATAATGATTGTCAATCTTATTTGATATTAAATGATAAAGTATTATTATTTTTATTATGTGTTATTATTATGAATTGATTTTGTCATCACATTTTTTATTAGTTATTAATTATTTATAAAATATATTTAAAAGTGATAAAATAATTAAAATAAAGTAAAACTATTTATTTGTATATTATTATGAATTATATTATTATACGATTAATATTAAATATATTATAATTATAATTAAGAATTAATTGGTTTTAATACAATATAACACACGGAGACCTAAGAATCTTTTAATGAATTATTATTATTACTTTAATTAATATATAATTATTTATGTATTTTAAGTGATCTTATAACTGTTATTGTAATTATTAATTTATTATTATTATTATTATTTATCTATTATTATTATTATTAATATGATTAATTTATTATTACTTTATTATTATTATTATTATTATTATTATTATTATGTATTTTATGATATTATTGACTGATTGAAAGCTGAATTTACGATTGATTATTGTCGAATCATTGATTATAGATTTTATGACTATTTATATATTATCGATTATTATTATATTATTATGTACTTTTAAAGTTCTCCATGAGCGAGAGAAGTTCACTGATGTTTTATTCCATTAATTACTTTACTATAGTATTATGTTTGCGAATCTTGTTCTTATATAACACTATTAGATATTCATCTTTGAGTATTATAACTTACTTATTGATCTATATTCATTATTATTCATATTATATTATAGCACATTTATGATAGTACTATTATAGTATAATTCACAACAAACCAAGAAATGTTTAATAGATACGCTGGGAAAATTTTCTATGTTGTTAAGTTGCTCTTCCTTAATATCGGGGGTTTTTAATTTAACAATATTGTAAATAAGAACTAAATGTCGACACGATTAATAATTTAAAATTCGCATAAATTTGGGTTAATAATTAATTTAAATTTAATATACTTTATTTAATGTAAGATTAAGAGATCTTCATCCGTCATTCGTCACAGTAAAATTTCTTATGATTATATATAATACTATATAGTACAATATAATATACATGTATTATATATTTACGATATAGTTATAACGGATCACAGTAATAGGTATAGGATTGTAGTTAATCATAGAGATAATATATTATATTATAGTATTATGATATATATTATTATAATAACATTATATTATAATTATATATATACATATATATTATAGGTAAGACATATAGTAATATATATATAGATATATTATATTAATATATAATAAAAACATGTATATAAGATACGTGTGACTCGTATAAAAAGCACTAATTGATATATTATATACTAGTACTGATCAAATAGTATAGATGTTTATATAATATAAATGTAATAAGTACCTAGTTATATAATAACTATATAATAACTATATAATACTATATATAATATATTAGTAAAATTATAATATATATATAGTAACTTATAATATATATTATTCTATCCTTCTGAATGAATCCAGTTTTTTACGTTTGCTCAGTGGGTTTTAAAGGTGAGCTTTTGGGCTCACCTTAAGAACGCGGATTTCTTACTCAATCGTTTCTTATGGGTTCGAATCTGCTTTCGGCTACTTCGAACGACATTAGAAAAGATTGCCAATGCAGTAGGAATTTTTTTCTGTAATTTACGTATTGCCAATTTTGATACGATATGTATTCAACCTAATCTCAAACATCACACACGTAATCCAATACAAACATAGCGCAAAGTAACAAGTCTATTTCACTATAGATATATCACTCTTTCGCTCTACTGCTTCTCGTCTTGAGAAGGCCGCGTACCAGGAGCGAACCCACGACCGTGGCGCCAAGCTACTCCTGACTGCTTGCTGTGAAAACAGACTTGCTATCTGGGCCTGTAATTTATCCTACATTTGTATAATCCATTTGTCAAAACCAGAAAAATCTGTTCCACTAACCAGTCCCAATCTCTGGACTTGAGGTTTGTGTAAGAGAATGAATAAGTGATATATCAATATTACTATATATAATAAATATATACGGTATATCAATATTAATTATACTATATAATATATATATATAACTATTAGGAATAGTTATAACACTTTTATTATATGTTATAATTACACTACGCTTTAAATTTATAAATTATATAATACTATATATGTATATAGATTAAAATATTGATCCTTATAAATATAAATATATTATAAGAATAGATAACAATATAGCCGAGATGAACTTATATAAGCCATTAATATATGCTAGTATATATATCTATTATATATAATAATACTTTTAAGTTAAACCTATATATAATACTATCTAAGGTATCTATCAGATATAACAACTAGTAAGAAAACTATTTCTTGTACAACAAATAGTATATAATATTTATAGAAGATATTACTTATTTATAGTTAATAAATGGTCGATATATTACTACATTATATATATAAGAAACTAAATAAATATATATATTATATTAATATTATATAGTATATATTATATATATACTATTCAAGTAGGTTAGACTAATATATTATATTGATACTATTATCTCTGAGATGAATATAGATACTATAATTCATATACATTAGTATATTAAATAATGTGAGTTATAGTTATAACTTATAGTAGTTATAGTAGTTATAGATATTATAACCATTCATATGAATGGTTATGACTATTATGTAATATATATAATATATTACTAATAGTTATAATTATATATATACATATCTAATAACAACTTAAAATTAAATATAAATTTAATAAAACATATCGAGGAATAGCAAGGCTTATAAGCTTTAAGAATCCTTCAGTGATTAACAATAAATACCACTACCTACCACTATCTACCATCATCTATCACTACTTACTACTATCTACTATCATCTACCACTATCTACCATCATCTATCACTATCTACCACGCCTCATCGATCATCTTCCAATTTCGACAAATAATGTATCAATAATAATAGATAAAAAATAATAAATAAAATAATGAATAGAAAAATTAAAGTTAATAATTAATTAAATAATAGAATAACTAATATTAACTCAATGAAAATAATATTATTATCTTATTATTTTAATAATAATAGATTATTAATAGTAATATAATAATAAATTAATATATATAATTATAAGTAATAATAAATAATAAAAAAATGAATAATGAAACTTAAATAATTTATGTAATTTAACGCAATAAATAATTTGTCAAAATGAAATAAGAGTATATAATAATATGAATAACATATGATGAAGAATAATATTTCAGATACATAATAGAAAATATACATATAAATAATAATATATAATTAATAATAATAAAAATTAATATTCAAAATATGCAATAATATGTAATTAATGAATAACTTGGAATAATAATAATACAATAAATAATAATAATAATCAATTGATAAGTATAATAAATGATTTTTATAATATATAATAAGATAATAATAAAAAGATAATATATAAATGATTTTTTTCTACTAAATTAATGTATATAATAATAATAATAATGGAATATTAAAGTAAGAAAATGAAAATTAATTATTGTTAACACAAATATATTATGAAATTTATAATCATCATTAAACAAAAATAGGAACCTTTAATACAAAATAGCACTAATGAAAAAAGTTTTTGGCCATAAGTTTTATTTTATATCAAAGATAAACACGGATTAAAATCAGAATTTCGGCTATTGTTGGGTATTTGGTTTACAAATCAATATATTGAAGATTAAGTCAGTTGACAATCTAGTATATTGACTGTTTATGCACTTTAATGGCAATTAATATAGGAAAAAAATATGTTTTAGTTCTTAAATTTGTAATTCTCTTTTTCTCTTAAACAAACTTGATTTATAAAAAGGAGAACTACAGTCATCGGGTGGAGCACGGAATAAATTCAACATATGTATGATTTTACTGGTAGATATATATCGATATTATATCTTGAGTAGTTTTATGATATATACATGTATGTATTATTACTTTATATAATTATATTATTATATTAATACATATAATTAATATATAAATATTTTATATAAATAATAGAGTGAGGAATTACAGTTTTATATTATAAATAATAGAAAGTATAAGTAAATTATATATGATATCATATTAATAGATATAGATCATTATACTATGATATGAAATATAATATACTATAAAATATATTATAAATAAGGTCTATAATATATAATATACTAATAAGAAGCAATATAGTATATTAATATATAATATAATATATAAATTCTTATATATTTTTATTATTACATATTATATTTATAATATATATATACATAATTATATGTATAAAATATAATATAAAAGTTTATAGTAATATATATATTTTATACTACACATATATATATATATAATTAAATAATATGATAGTATACAATTATACAAATAGGATATATTATATATATATAGTATATGATTATATAATCATGACGTGGATAATAAACGACCTATAATAGTATATATAATTACAACATATCATATAAATAAGTTTTTTATATACTACATAATATTATAAATTTAGTATCATAAATATTAATATATATATTTATATTAAACTTTGTATTAATACATATTAATAAAATTAATAGTATAATATATATATTTTATATATAAATACAGTAGTATAATACTAGTTAGGTAGTATATTAGTATAGAATATATAATAATTATGTATAATAATATGAGCGATTAATGTAAATTATAGTGATTAGTGTTTAATATAGTAATATGTATATATTTATAATATACTGGATATATAATTTATATTCAATATGATAAATATTAATTATATATAAAAATAATATATAATACATATATTATTATTTAATTAATTATAAACTAATGTTTTATATAAATATAATAATTAATGATAATATATATTATATATATAAGTATTACCTTAATCGCTCCCTTTCATTTTAAACAACGGTAGTCTCCACTACTCTTCGCACACATTCTTACTATAATCTTGCTAAAAACCTATAACGGCAAGCCGGTCTGGGGTATAAATACAAGCCGTCATATGTATCTTAAAAACTAATAATTTCGCTGATTCCGGGGAAAAGGAATACATTGTCTGAATCCTGGTCAAAAGTTTGCCCTAAAAAGTAAAAGACAAAAAAAAAAAAAAAAAAAAAAAAATTATTCTCAATACACCTAAATAAGCTACGCAAACAAAGGAATATCAGATATTTGGAGATAAGTTGGTAAAGATTTACACATAAGGAAAATGTATAAAAAAAACTAAAAAAATAATAAATATTGTTAATAGATTATTAGGTAATATGTGTAGAAGGCCTATTTAGAGACCTTCCTATGTGGTTTCCTCGTTAAAAAAATATGACTGTTCCTATATAATCATCTTTGCTTTATACCGGCACACTAGGGGGCTCCGAGCCGCCGGGAACAGATAGGGTGGGGACAAATTGTTCCATACCCTCAGCTCTCGGTAATGGGGAGGGCGGATGAACCCCCGGGAACCAAAATACCAAGAGGGGCGGAGGAACTCTCGCGAGACCCTCCCCGGAGGGGAACTTAAGTGCCTACTCCCCGAGTTTTCCAGATAAGGCGAGAAGCACACACCGACTCTGCCATCGTGCGGTAATACCCTTAGTTGTCATCTTAAAGCTAGAAAAAAAATATAAGCAAATTTAATAGAAAGTCCTATTTATTTAACGAGTAACCAATAAAACAAAGGTCTCTAAAATAGGCTCTCTAATCAATTTACTTACTAATTATAAACTAATTTGTTATTTTATATTTTTTTTGCATTTCTATTATAAGTATTAAAGTAGTAGAATTTTATTTTTCTTACGTCTAGGAGAAAATGTGGGCATGAGAGATATAATTTTGTTAACTTTTTTATTTTTTATTTTTTTTTTTTTATTTTTTGCTACATGTAATCCAGGCCAAACACTTTGGCACGCAGATTCGCAGCAACTGTATTGCGTTTACGTGTAGCATTAACTCGTTTTTTAAGATACATATGAACGCTATAAACAGACTGCTGACCACATATACTACATCCAAATCTTCGAGTACTCGACGCTGATATTACCTTAAGTGTTCTTTTCTCTTAAACTAGTATTGTTAGTGTTTTTTCCTTGCAATGGATTAGGTGTTGTTTGATCTGTTGTCTAAAAAGACTTCTAAATACAAATTATATTTGATGAACTATTCTGGAAATGGTTGAGGAACTGCATCGCAAAAAAATCCTTGCATCTTTTATAAAGGGATGTAACGTTCTTTAAATGATGCTTTAAGCTATACGCACGGAAAGAAGTTTAAAATTATTCTTATGGGAGTCGACTTGTTATTCACCTGTTATGTTAATACGTACTTCTATAAGTACTCTGTGCTCGGATTTGGTACGAAGCCCTCAGTTAAGTTCTTTATGCTTCTAATTAGCAGTGCTGGTAAAGGGTTTAGGGTTTCAGTTTCTAGGGATTTACGGGCTTTAGGGTTTAGGAGTTTTAGTTAATCACGTGACATGCTTTTGTGATAGTTTGTGTTTATAAAAGTTAGAGTGAAGTTACACATCTTTTAGGGCGTTGAATCATAGTTAGTCAATAGGCCGAGATGGCAGGGGGATCGGTATGGGGGGGGGAACTCTCCCTATATAGGATTACCTCCCTAAACTTTGATAATTGTGAAGATCTAATTGATATCACGGAAATAATACAGCACAGAGGTTTGGCAAAAATCCCTGGCTTTTTTGGCTTTTTGGCTTTTGGCTTTGGGCTGTTTGGCTTTTGTGACCTTCTATCCTGGCTATGAATTAATGTGGCCTATTTGGAACCCTTTCTAATTTCAATATAAGGGTCAAATAGCCAATTAACCATAGCCAAAAAGCCAAATATCCATGGCTTTTTGCCAACCCTGATATTGAAGCTGGGTTATTTAGTGGTTAGTTAGGTTTTAATATAAAGGAAGATTATATGCGCGTGTGTTCCAGAAAAGTGGGATAGTGGGTTAGTTTGCCAGCTGTGTTGTATATTTGGAAGAGTAATCTATGGCGTTAGGTGCCACTGATTTATGATGAAAATAGATAATTTTGTCTGCGACTCTCTGCGATTTTGTGCATGGTTTTTAAGTTTTAAGGCTTTAACGTTTTAAGGCTTTTAAGGTTGTTAAGGTTTAAGGTTTTTTGATAGCTCAGTTAGACACTTCTAAGGGAGGGAATGGGTATACACCTAGGTTGTTTGCACAGTTTTGTTTGAAAGATTTAATTGTTGCCTAAATGTCCCCCTTTCTCCAGCAAGTGTTGAGTTAAATGACTATAGCACGGTCTACAAGCTGAAAGATTCTAGGTAGCATGAGATTCTAATGCGTATAATTAACTGTGACTTAGACTTCGTCAGCGAAGTATTCTGACAAGTATTCATACCTGTCAACATTACACTGGGCTATCAATTACGTCCCAATCATGAAAAGTGGTTGGTTAAGGCTTATTAGAAGAGTTGGCCGTGAGGAAATAAAGGGCTGTCGTCGAAAAACATTAAAGGAATCTTTGTAATCCAGACGGGTGGGGATTAATAGACTATTATCTTCATAATTCCGACGCACTAGTTGGGTACCGCACGTGCTCTATGTGTGGTCCGTATGGGGCTTTTGTGGCCCTATTTCGTACTGTATGGTGTAGTTAATACACTACACTGTAGATGATAGACTGACGAAGCCAGGAGCGGTGGTGGGGACTGGGAATGGGGCGACTGCCTAAGGTTGAAGCAGGGGCGAATTTAAATTGGATGGTTGAGTGTTTTTTTTAGGTATTCATGACCTGATTAATTGCCTCGTGTTCTACAATTCAGCAGCTATTACTGTTGGAGGTAGGTAAGGTATTAGTCCGCTACATGATGGTATGGATAATGCTGAGAAAGTTAGCGCACTGCTTGGGGATAAGTAATATAACCAGGCTGGTGGGTAAGTGGAAGTTAAATACTTCTACTGCTCATATTTGGTATTAACGATCATCCTGGGTGGGCTTGCGAATATGGAGTTACTGGCTGTCTTGCTAAGAATTGCTTAATAAGCGAACTTCTGCATTATCTTTCTGGTAAATCCTAAGCATCAAGATTTATGGGCTGAAACATCGACATCTTCAACCCGAATTAATCTACTATGATGAGAAAAAAGTGGGCCGCTAGCATGATTGAAAGAAGATAAAGTTCAGCTACATCATGGCAAGAGCGTGTGGGACTGTCATTGATCGCGCTAGTTGTAAGCATACGTAGAACTATACTACTTTTTTGAATATACAACGAAGGTTGTTGTAACTGTGTGGGGTTGGATTTCGGGCAGGTTGAACGGGGTTTGGGGGACAATACGGCGTGAAGTGTCTGGCATCTACAGATGGTATACATAAGAACTCTTGTTATTCCTGAGAGAGATGAGTATGCACCCCGATGAATCTTTCTATCAGGGACGAACTGCCGTGTCGAGGGAATTCGTAAGTGTTTGATTGTTATGATTTAGACGCGCTTGAGGAGGTGCTGCTATGTGCAATAGCCCTTCTATCTTTTGAGCTGTAAAAACACATGAATTTTGAAGATAGATACTGATTCGCTTAGCATCATCAGAAAATTGCAGCTGAGATGTGTCTATGTAGCTTCTTTATAAGGATTTGAAGACTAGACTGCTGAAGTTTGAGCCCGAGTTCTGGTTAGGTTTTCATTGAGGTAAACATCCAATTCTGAGAAATGTAAATTGGTACAAGAATAGTTTTCTAGGAGGATATGATAATCCGAACTCTCTAAGATATAACAATTCTTTAAATGTACGGACTGAAGATCCGTCAACCTGTAGAAGGGGAAGGTCTAGGATGGGTAGGACGGGGGGCCGTATCAGGAGTTTGTTCAATTGATCGTTTTAACAACAGTTATAGACCAGTAGCCTAATACCTTCAGTAAGAAATAGAGAGTACAGGATGAGATACTAGCTTAGAACTTTACTTGGTTAATGTTCTGGGATAATTCTGAACTCTAGAAGAGGCGACTCGTCTAGTAGGGCATGCGGTGGAGTTCGTAAGGTGTGATGGTATCGGGCTTAATTCGCTAATGCGTACGTAATCGTTTGGGTGAAGTTGCTGGATCCGCCTGGGCGTGTCACCGGCTAAGATGTTTCTGAGTAGGGATTCATGTAGCCGAGAACGAGAGTTACCGAAACTGAAATTCCGGACGCTCGGACTTGGCAAGCGTCTCGGACTAGGCTGAGGTGCTAGATCGGGGAAGATCAGCGCTTGTCTTAGTCGGTGCGTTGACTGTGTTAGTGCTTCTTCTAATAATCAGATCGACCAACTCTAACACGCGATATATACTGACGTCGATCGTGAACGTATGCAAACCAAAGGCGCATTGTCAGAATGGGATGAGTTACGCATGCTCCGAGTAGTCATGGCGATGGCCTGCTCCATACCTCAGTCCGAGGGACGGGTGCGCCGTTGCTCCACACATCACGAACCCGTGGCACGTTGTGCTCCTTAATAATACAAAGTTTAGTGCCCGATAAAAGTTGTACGTTACTAAGATATCCGCATGATCTAGTATAGTTAAACTGGTGAATACATCAACTATGTTTTGTAGTTTGGGCCTTCTAAGCCCTTTAAGGGTTTTTTTATTCTTTTATTTTTTTTTACTCTCGCACTGTGGTATCGGTGATTTTCTTACCGCGCTACTTTGTGGGGAACTGCGGGACTGCTAGCGAACGAGAAGAAGCAGAAACGCTGCACATCATTTTGCTTCTCTTCTTCTCTTAAGAGCCCTCTTCGTCTTAGGCTTTTTTCCTATCTTTTGTGAACACGTCCTGCGTCCTATAATAACATCTTTAAGACCTTTATTAACGATGTGCTGTCATCCTTACGGGCTTAATTTTTGCCGTTTAACGCATCGAGCATCTCTTCGGGGGCAAACTGCATGAC
>JABUQX010015968.1:10000-12606 GCA_015478945.1 Trachelipus rathkii | reverse complement strand
ATGGTTGGTTTGGAGGAGGCTCGAAATTCGCATATTAAAAATTTAATAAAATCGAAAAGGTTTCATTTTACATGTGGATAAAATTAAAATGGATTCATATTAAATTAAGTTGATTAGAAAAGAAAATCTTATCGAAGAATCATTTATTAAAATTTTCTATCTATCACTTTAAGATCTTAATTTTCAATAGAAGATTTAATATATATATATATATATATATATAAGAGATATATATATATATATATATATATATATATATATATATATATATATATATATATATATATATATATATATATTATAAAAGCTCAACGTCACTTATTATTCTATTATAGGAGGGAAACTACTCTAGATAATTGCTACCTAGGATAGGGATGAGGGATTGAACTTTGCCTCGCTAATCAATCACTCTACTGTTGTGCCATGATATATATATATATATATATATATATATATATATATATATATATATATATATATATATATATATATATATATATATATATATATATCTGAATATAAATATATATATATATATATATATATATATATATATATATATATATATATATATATATATATGTATATAGATATTATATATATATATATATATATATATATATATATATATATATATATATATATATATATATATATATATATATATATATATATATATATATATATATATATATATATATATATATATATATATATATATATATCCTTACTTGAATACAAGGGAATAAAATAATCTACCATTGATAGCAACTTCAAAAAAAATTATTTTCCTTGCTCTAAACAAAAAAATGATTGATAACTTCCTCCTTTTATATTGTGTAGCTATAATGGACACTCATTAAAGCCAGTTTTGTGAGTCTTTCCTTCCCCGTTGAATTGAGAAAGTATGTTCTGAGCCTTTTCAGAGTAGATAATATCTCTCTGGAGTGAACGTTGTGGGTGAGATAGATTTTAAAATCCTTAACAATCTAAGTGTGACTATATAGATCAAGTTTATTTATAAAATTCTTAAAATTTTTGAAAGATATTGATGGAAAGACTTCACTAAGATTGGTAAGTAAGGATCAATGACTCATGAAGTTTCTGTCTAACTGGTTTGAAAAATTATCAAGTAAAGGAATACAATTGCTTTATTACTTTTTTGAGATGCGGTATTCTCATTTCTTCATTGACAGAAAGTAGAAATTCTGTTGCTACTTCCAAAATGCTTTAAAAAAATTCATCGATGTTTGCGAGAAAATCTATCAAAATCAAGTATCACATTTTCAATATGATTAAGGGCAGTTGCTGTCACTAATGATGGAAACATAATGTGATACATTATAGAAGAGTGAAGGGGAATTAAGTTGAAATTATAATTAAATTTACAACCAATTCCCTTGTTATTGCAGATTTTAAAAGATTTGAAATTATTGAAGAAGGTCTAATATCTTGATTTTTAGGTTCAATATCTTGATCTATCTGAAGCTCTTCTAAAACCTCAATTCAATTTAAAAACATTTCAAATTCGTAACAGTCCATTGTAACTTTTTATCCTTACTTCTTTGGCACATTCTTTGGCACTGGACCAAAATTAGTGCCCAGTTGTTTCCACTGTGCCTATAAAGTTTCCAATGTCGTTGTACTCCACATAAATGTGAATAGCAGTGAACATACAATGAAGCTTGATATTTTCGACAGCTTGAACATATTTTCTCCGCCACAAAAGGACACTCCAAGATCACCTACTGGAAGAGAAACCCATACTACTTCCACTAGACACTAATTAAATCTTCACGAACCGCAAATATATTTTCCTCATTTCTATTAATATTTACACTTAAAATACTTTTATTATTTTTATTATTCCTACAAATCAAAATTAAGAGACTCTAGCCATCAAAAAATTTGATGGTTTAAATAATTTTGGGGATTTCAGACCCCTAAACCCCCTGGCTACGGCCTTATAAATATATATATATATATATATATATATATATATATATATATATATATATATATATATATATATAAAAATATATATATATATATATATATATATATATATATATATATATATATATATATATATATATATATATATATATATATATATATATATAAAGTAGGAATATTTTGATTTTGGGGAAGAAAAAAAAATAATAAAATAGTAGAATACCCCTTATAGAAGATATGGAACAAAATTATGCAGCGAAAATCATTTCAAGAAAAAGAAAAAAATAAAAAAAAGGAAAAAAAAACAGAAAAACTGGTAACGAAAGGCTCCAAGCAAAAAAAAAAAAATTTTTTTTTGTTTTTTTTCCGAGAGAATAAAAAATAAGAACAATAAAATGTCTTCAGAGAAAATAATGCAATAAATATTGGCTCTTTTAATGGAACATTTGGGACAAAGGAATTATAATAGAAAGAATATGTGCTAATAGAGAGAGGAGGAGAGGAAAGAAAAAAGGAAGAGGAAGAATCAAAAGAGGAAGAAAGTGAAATACTGAGAGGATCAAAATGGGCAGAACGAAAAGAAATAAAAAGGAAACTATAAAAGAGGAACCATTAAATGAAAAGTTGGGTCGCCGAATCAGGAAAGAATT
>JABUQX010015968.1:0-2500 GCA_015478945.1 Trachelipus rathkii | reverse complement strand
ATTTTAGAAAATACTTCTATTAATAAATATATTAAAATTGTCGTATATTTTCCATGTTTCCTTTAAAATAATTTTTTGTCATGTTCGAATTAGGAGAAAGATTGACAATACTAATAAACAATTAATCATTTAGAATTTACATATACATATATAATATACATACAAAATAGAGACTGAAAGGCGCCTATCAACACTCGCACTGGATTGGCTATAGTTGAGAGTAATAAAAATTATCAGGGTCATATGAGTTCCATTAAGGCATTCGATAACTGTACTTCTCTAATAAATACCTTAAGGATTTCTTCACCATTATCTTTAGCAAAAATATTGGTCGCTTGAGTATGCAATACACAATTCAGATCGCAAACGTGGAAAGTCAAAGTAAGAACGATAATTTATTTTTAAGGATTGAAAGCCTTTTGAGGAAAACTAATATTGTATGATTTAAATTTTTTTCCACTTTTCAAAAGTTGTACCAAATTCCCATATTATTTAAAAGACATAAAACCGTTCCTCTTCATGTCTGAAACAATTATTTTATCAGAAATGTCTTGATATGATACGGTGCTAATTAAACCACTTCTTCAGGTTGATAAACTCCGCTCTTTTTCCTTAATAACAATGAACCACATTTCCTCTGTATAATTCTTCATAAAACGTCTCCCTCAACCATCTTTCATGTCTCTAAGTTTTCATCTTCTTTATAGTGTCTTCCGATAATATCCGAGCATTAAAATATTCCATAGATTTACGTTCTGTCTAAAAGATGTAAAAGAAGGTATATCAGTAATTCGCAAAGTATACGAGACAAAATGCTCCGTCTAACAAAAAATCTAAACTGGAAAACTTCATAGCTGCAAGCAAGCCTCTTCCGTTATTTTCTGTATTTCCACTCAAATTATGTTCTTGGGATTTTCAAGATAAAATCTAAAAAGATAAGAATATTATTCTATAGTTTCTTTTACCTGCTTCAAACGAGCTTGACTGAATTCAATTCCACTGACTTTTAGTCAATTTTATGCATATACTTATATACATATATCTATATATATATAATATATATGATTATATATAATATATATATAATATAATATATATACTATATATATAATGATATATATAAATATATATACGATATATAGTATATAATATATATATATATATACTATATAAAACTGAAATGCGTAGTGATGAATAAAGGCGTTATGTGAAAAAAAGCCACTAATTGGAACCTTATTCACTTATGGATGTAAGATCTAATACATTTAATTTTCTCTCCTTTGCTAAAAGCAGTAAACAATAACCTCTGTTTAAAAGGCGTTAATGATAAGAAAAAAAAAAGTAAGTAAATATAGCCCGTCATTTATTCGTGGCGATTAAGGCCTATTATGAATAAAATTGTTTCCAATCGCATAAGCACAATTGTCCATTTCTTCATGTTGCCATGGCATTTTTGGCCATTATTTATAATAGAATAAGGCTTTTTCTCTTTAGAAGCGGATTTTTTGTTTCTAGTTCTTGCATTCAAAGGCATATAAAAATTTACATTAAAATATTTATAATATGTTAATGATTAGGCCTATCATTTATTTTCAGCCTAGCCAAGCATACATGATTGTACATTACTTTTTTTACTTAATGTACGTTACGCATTATTGCATTGCTTTGCATTCATGGAGAAAACGCCACTGATTACTATATAATAGATATATATATATATATATATATATATATATATATATACTATATATATATATATAATATATATATAATATATATATATATATATATATCATATATATAGATATATATATATATATATATACATATATCCTACTAATAACCTATATAATTCGGGAGGAAGGGACCAAATGGCCTGAGAGGGAATCGACACAAGACGTAGTAGTAGTTCCAGCTAACTATTCTAATCAACAAGGGCCGCCATAGACCTAAAACTCCTGCTCTTTGAAGTGTAAACTGTTAGCAAAATGCGACCAGTAGTCCGGTAAGTCTGAGAGGGTGAACGACAATTAGCAGAGCCAGACAAAGGTATGATATACTGATATATAGTATATATATATATATATATATAATATATATATATATATACATATAATATACTAAGTATAATAATATATTATATAATATATGAATATATATATATATATAATATAGTATATGTGTGTGTGTGTGTGTGTTGTGTGGGTGTGTGAGAGTGTGTGTGTGTGTGTGTGTCTAGTGTGTGTGTGTGTGTGTGAGAGAGAGCAGAGTAACTGGGGCAAGAAAGAAGAGTTAATTGAAAATAGCAAATCATTTTTAGTCACATCAAGTATAATCTTATACTTAATGAAAAAACTTCCCCCAAAAAAAGCGTTAATTGCAAAATCCGAAAATCTTAAAAAAAGATTCCAAAGAAATGAAGGAAGGATTAAAAGGGAGTCGGATTTGTAAAAGGAGAAAAGTTTATTTCAAAAGGATAGTTAAGGATCTCTGTGTGCAG
>JABUQX010015967.1:40000-47405 GCA_015478945.1 Trachelipus rathkii | reverse complement strand
TATTTTATTATATATATAATATATATAATATATTATTATATATTAATATATATATTTATAATAATAGTACTATATATATATATATTATATATTATATATAATATATATATCATATATATATTATATATATATATATATATATATTATTATATAATATATATATATATAATATATAATATAGTATGGTATGTGCAGTAGAACAGGCAGTCAAGTTCATGCATGGCCCCAATATCCAAGAGTTCCCCAAGCCAGGATCTTTGGCGGGCTCCCCCCCCCCTTACCGCTAAGGGTAATTGCGGCGTAATGCTCTAATAATGGATGTAGGATACTAATTTCAGTTTAAAATTGCTATGAAATTAATATTATATTTTATAAAAGAAAAACATTATAAATTTACATACTAAAAACTTACAGTAATAATAAAAATTATTTCAAGATATTTTTTCTATTTTTCTGAGCAAATTTTTGCATATAACTCCAGTATAATAATAATGAGAAGATAATGTAAAAGCGAAATAAATAATCACGCTTTTTTTGTTCTATTTTATTTTCACCTGGCTGGCCGACCTGCTACTCCTGTCCCCACCAAATTGACAATCAGGCAAGAATCCTGTCAACCTCCCTTTTGGGGACCATGTTCAAGTTATACCAACACATGTTAT
The DNA here is from genome assembly GCA_015478945.1 of Trachelipus rathkii. Taxonomy (NCBI): domain Eukaryota; kingdom Metazoa; phylum Arthropoda; class Malacostraca; order Isopoda; family Trachelipodidae; genus Trachelipus; species Trachelipus rathkii. The sequence continues at coordinate 46,743 of JABUQX010015967.1, read as the reverse complement.
TGTCTTTGTCAGTTTGATCCTAGTTAAATTTATATTTATGTTATGCATATTTGCAAGAATGTAAGTAATTAGCAAAATTAAACTGTTACGCAAATCAGTTTAATCAAACCAACTAAATATAATAACTAATGAAATATTAAAACTATCACTCGTAAATTATTTTATGAAGGTTTAATCAATACTTAGCATTATGTCACTAATTTTTATTCCTCAGACAGTCGCTCTGCAAAAGACAGCTCGTTTGGTTTTGTTTGAACATCTATTTGAGTTCTGGCTTAGATTTCACAGAACGTTAAAAATAGCGAAAAAAAAAACAATTAAAAATTGTAAAGTAAATTTAAGCACATGTTAGGTATTGCTGGACTCGGCCATAGACTCGATTGTATTTCGTCGAGTCAGAGTTTGAGTCCACAAAAATTTAGCCGAGTCCCGAGTCCCGGATCCGAGTCCTGGACTCGATACAACACAACACACACACACACACACACACACACACACACAACACACACATATATATATATATAATATATATATATTATATATAAATATATATAATATATATATATATATATATATATATATATATATATATATATATATATTAAAATAAATATATGTAAATAACTTATATTCACAGCCTTCTTTAAGTACACACACACACATACATAGAATACACACTAATATACACACAGCCTACGTTCATTAACAACAACTCAACGATGCACAATAATTACCGATATCCCATCATTCTTAAGTAGCTATGAAAAAATTCGATTTCTCATATTGTCAGAAGCTTAAGTCACGAGATCTAGTTCTTTTATACTACGTTAGTTGAAGGAATCGCGGAGTAGGTAATTATGCAAAATGAATAGAAAATCGGCGTAATATAAAGTGACGTTATACCGTATAATTGGCAAAGTTTGAATGCCTAATGAAATAAATTGATCTGTGCTGACGTATATACGTAATATGGGTTACAACTTATTATATAGCCCTTTAGCAGGCTCCATTGTTCTTGGTGGTGCAAAATCTATAAAACTGTTTTCACACGATCAAACAAAACAATCCCATCGCTAGACATTCATGTATTCAAAATGGTCTGTTAATAGCCCCATATTTAACGTCTTATCATATCTATCTGCTAGAGTAACTTTGTTTTCCTATAACTCCAATATAAGAGGAATCAGGTTTTAGTCCTATCTCGAATGTATCATAAGAAAGCCTTACTCTCATCTCTCATTCTTCATATAATATATATCTCTCTCTCTCTATATATATATATATATATATATATATAATTTAATAGATAAAATTAATATAACTAAACTTTAAAAAGTTTTGTTAATAAATTATAATATATATATATTAATATATATATATATTAATATATATATATATAATGTGTTATATGTATATATTATAATTATATATATATATTAATATTCTGATCTCTGTAAATATTTATATATCTAATATAATAGATATATTAATTATATATATATATATATATATATATATATTATATATATATTATATATATATATTATATATATTATTAGATATCATTAGTATTATTATAAATTAATATATGTGTGTTGTATGGTGTGATGTGAGTTAGTGTGATGTGTGTTGTGTGTGGTGTTGAGCGCGGTTGTGTGTAGGTATATTGTTAGTATGTGATGTATGTTGATAATAATGCTAGCTATATAATACGATATAATAAGAAATATACAGCTATATAGCTAATATAGACTTATTTCTGTATCGTGGACAGAAACTACAATGATAATTAAAATAATCTGGTTTCACATAATTCCTACTTCTTTATTTGATATTCCTCTAAACAATGTCGTCTTTTCCATTTTAATTCACAAAAAAAGAAAAATTCTCTCAATATTTATTTTTCTTTTCCCTTTCCGTTTTTTATTTGGGAGGGACTATTTGCGTGAATATTCTACAAGTTTATCTCTATATCTATACTATTATTCTATCTATTCATAATCTATCTAATCTTCTATTACTATTATTCTATATCTTATACTATTATATCATAATATATCTATATATCTATCCTATCTTATTATCTATCTTATCTATTCTATCTATTCTTAATTATCTATCTATATATATCTATCTATCTATATCATTCTTATATATATATATATATATAATATATATATATATATATATATATATATATATATATATTATATATTATAATATTAATATATATATTAATATATATAATTAAATATATATATATATATTATATATATATAATAATATATATGCAATTATATTTATATATATATATATATAATTATATAATATATATTAAATATATATATATTAAAAATATATATATTATATATAATTATTGTATTTAATATATAATATATTATTTAATTCAATTATAATATAATATAGTATATATATTAGTATATATTGTATTAATTGATATAATATATATTAAATTATATAATATATTAATTATAATATATTAATTATATATATATATAATATATATATATATATATAGTTATATATATATATATATATATATATATCACAATATATATTATATATATTAATATATAAATATATAATATTATTAATAATATTAATATTATATATATATTAATATATATATATTATATATATATATATATTATATATATTATAATATTATATATTATATATATATATAATATTAACATAGGTGTTTAAGATATAAATATATGACGGCAAAAATATTCAAAAGAGGATTGTTATATACCTGATCTCATTTAAATAAATAATTATTAATCTGTTGATGATTTTATCGAATATGCAGCCCTCTTTGTTTCGGAGTATACAGGGGGAACACAAAGTATGTCGAGACAAATAGCAAGAAAGTAATAAATATTTCGAGAATTTTTGTTAATATCACTGAAATTTTTGCCTCGCAAATAGATGAATGTTTTTTGTACAAGGGAGCGTGCACAATTATGAGAATGATAAATGTAGATATGTTAACAAATTCCTAAATTCTAGTATATATAAAATTTACATCAACAAGTAGCAGACATGAAAAACCGAAAATACATTAGGCATAAAACCAATGTTGCGCAGGCTAGAGAGACAGAGGTAACATCAAGGAATAATCGAGTATTTCATCAATCTATTGTCGAGATCGTTTTGGGCTGGAAATTTTGAGTGACTCGCTAATTGGACCCCGGTATTTTGCTAACCCTGCACGGCCAAGACTTACCGCGAGCATGTATCGCCAACTCTCTCTCGGAACAAAAAAAACACCATATAAGTTTAACTAGAGAAGAGAATGTAACCGTATGAGCACAAGAAATATGGGCAAATGTAGAGTTTTTTCTGCTAGATGGGTGAACGAGGCGCATTGTCTGATGATGCGTGTATATCACTTAGATTAATCTTAAATCACAACATACGTGCAGTAATACGACATTGAGAATTGGTGCGAGGAAAGGACCTGCATCCGCATGGCTGGGAAGTCCCCGGACCTAAACGAACCTGGATTATTTTCTACGGGGCGTTACTGCCATCTAGAGGCTCATTAGGTCTTAAATATCCTCCATCTGTGTGTTATAAAGGTGCTCTATAAACTTGAGAGAAAAAAAAAACTTATGACTGAATTTTTAGCGAGTGATAATTAGGTAGGGAATATAAAATATTACCAATTCAGTAAATTCTGTATCGCACTGTGTTATTTATTTTGAAGACGAGAGTATATCGGTGTGTAAACAGTCAATGAGGTAGAATGGAGTTGAGATGTATTCACAGATAACTAACCTGCAAGTTGATTTATAATATCAAACAAAAATCGATTATAAATTAAAGATATAATACACATATGTAATATTTGGTAATTAAGATTGATTTATTATTGTCGAAACCTCATTTGTTCCCCTGCCATAATAGTCCGAAACAAAGCGTGTTTTCCAATCAATTAAAGGACAAATTCCTTAGATACTAGAGGAATAACCTCCCTCATGTGATTATATTTTTCCGTATAGTTTATAATAACAACTATATATATTATATTATATATTAATTAATATAAATATTATATATATATATATATATATATATATATATATATATATATATATATAATATATAATTATTATATATATATATATATAATTTATAATTATATATAATTATATTATATAATATATATATTATAGATATATATAAATATATATATAAAATATATATATTATATTATATTACTTATAAATTATAAATAAATATATTATATATATATATATAGTATATATATATATATATATATATAATATATTGAAGTATGTTGTGTGTGTGTGTTGGATGTTAGTGAGTATGTGTGTGATGTGTGTTTGATGTGTGTTTAAGTGTGTAGTATAGGTGTGTGTTAGTAGTGTGCTTTAGTGTGAATGGAGAGTGTTTACATTATTATATTCGTAATCTATATGAGACTGATATATATTTATTTTGTTTCGAGTTAATGTATAGTATATATATTCTTTACTATACTATCGCTCATTTTCATTTATCATTTTCCTTATATATATATTCGTAATCATATATATATATATGTATTTAGATTATATTTATAATTATCCCTTACTTAACAGATACTCCACATCTAAAAAGATAGTAAAAGTCTTCATCATAGATTAATAGTCTCTAAATTAAGGCAAACCTGATAACAGTTTATTTCTCACCAACTACCCCAATTTAATTCCTGAACGCTTACTTCAAAATTTACTTATATTCTCATGGAATTATTACTGTGATATAATTATATTCTCTGGCACATCTATAAAATAAGTGCTATTATTATACTTATATATATATATATATATATATATATATATAACTTATATATAGTATATATATATATATAATATAATTATATATATATATATATATATTAGCGTACGATAGTTTCGAATGTCACAATGTCCCCAAAGTTTGCGCGAAATTAATTAGTTTAAAATTAGATAAAAAGAAAGTAATTAATATTACAAAAGTCTAGAGAATAAGAGATATAAATGATTCCGCAGAATGTTAGAAGTTCTTTAATTAAAAAGACATACGAGATATAAACCCTTTAGTAAAAAAAGAACATACGATTTTGATTATTATTATTAATATTACATGGTTTATTTATAAATAAATATTATTTATAATAAATCAATAATAACTATAATAATATAATAAATAAATATAAAATAATTAAATAATAATAATATCAATGAGTATAATTAATATAATTAATAATAATAATATAATTAATAATAATATAATCATAAATATTAAATAAATTAATAAAGTAATAAATTATTAAATAATAATATAATAAAAAACTAACTACTGTTATAAGAGAGAGAGAGAGATTAATTTTAATTAGAATAATATGTTAAGAAGACTCTGTTACAATGCAAATAAAAGATATAATTTACTGAACAGAGAAGAGGAGTTGACATACATATTTTATGGTTCAAAACTAGAGAACTTAAATACATCTCCATTATATACTACGGATGACTTTATAAATATTTATTTCGTTAAGCTCACTATTAGCTTTATTACAATATATTAAGTAGCCGTGTATATTATATTTCATTACGATATAACTTACTATTCCGTTTGTAATAAAAATATAATAATACGCATAATATTAAGAAACCTCAAAGAAGACAATACATATATTTAAAAGATAATTAATCTATACTCAGTCAAATTGGACGAGAGATAATGTTAATTATAGAATGATATAACTCAAATCAAAACAAATACTCTCGCTATATATACGAAAGAGAGAATAGAAAGTTAGATTGTAAAATAAGACACCCAAGAGCCAAACTCAGAAAACAGCGTAGAATAAATAGTAAATAAAAAAAATCCAACAGACACAGAAAAAGGGAAAATAATAGATCAAAGACCAAGTTGATATATCTGCTACACTTTATGAGTGTTCTTAACCTCGTCTTTGCATCCAGGAAGGATTTGCTAGAGAGGTGTAGAGAAGAGGATTAACCAAATCACGGTCTAAACTTCATAAAGTAGGTGAGTTAATAGTATGTTCCACCAGATGGACCTAAATTGACATTAATACATGGTAATAATGACTCACGCTGCATGATAAGAGTAGAGTTAACATCTAGAACAGATGTGTATATGTTAAAATTAAATACAGTTCTCAAGTATTCGCGTAATAGTAACTAGATAAAGTTTAAGTACCACACTGAATCCTAGTAGGCAGGAGCGTAAAGGTTATATTTCTCACTATGAATAGCCGTGACATTTATCATGCAGGACACAAATGACAAACATACAGAGATATTTACCTACACCATAAATCTAAGATATGAACGACCAGATAATACTCTAAATTTAAGGATGAATTAGTTAAACAAGGAAAGTAAAAATGAAACTGATCGAGTAAAAACAAATATAAACTTACTGTAGATTAATTTATGAATTAATATAATGAACCATGACAATAACTACTACAAAAGGTAATAATTTTCATATATGGGAGATTATTGATTATTATGAGCGACCTATAAGTAAAATAAGAAATTCATGCTTCTCCTATAACTCATAATGAAATAAAATATGCAATAAAAGAGAATATAATTATATTAAAGCTTTTTTCAAACAAATAATTTGCAAACCCTAGTGAAAATATTTCAAAATTAGTTAATTCTACCAAAAATTTTGCAAAACTCCCCAAAACA
>JABUQX010015967.1:0-32500 GCA_015478945.1 Trachelipus rathkii | reverse complement strand
GATTAGTCTCTTTGAAGCCTTTTGGGGTGGCTTCCAAAAATAACCCCATATCCACCCTACTCTCATCACCATTAAAGGCCATTGACAACCTCCGGTGATGAAGTTGGTGCTGTCCTGGAATTTCTAACCTGTTTTAATATACGGTCTTCTTTCTTCCTAAATTTCTGTAACCTCGGTTTTAAATCTAATTTTAATTTTGTTGAACATCACCTCTCCTCCTCTAAACCTCATCTCTTATTCTTAAATGAAACTTAGGTTTTTGAGCATTCTGACTTCAAACTCTGACTCTGTTGACTCCTACTATCTTTCAATTTTCAGCCGAAGGCAGTTGTGCCAATGTTTGCAATGATGTTTGTTCCTGTGTCTTTGATCTGGAGTTTTCCGAATATTTTATCTAATGGCTCAAGCTAACCTCTCAATCTACCACTAATTTCATCTGTTCTGTATATCTGTCTCCTAACTCAACTGATTATCCTAAATTCTTCGACTACTTAAACTCCAAATTAGAACACATTCTCTCTCCTTCACATTTCTATGGAAAACATCATTCGTTGGTAATGTCAACGTTCACCTCAGCCCAATATACTTATCCTCTAAAATCTTAAGGTACAGTTGTGAACTTGCTATCTGTATATCACTCTAGAATAATCTTGAGAGATAGCGCAGCTCCCTACCCTTATCTCTGTTCATCTTTGAGATAAAACCAATATTCAGAAGGTTTTTCAAGATTTCTTCATCCTCTATTCTGCTAAGATCTTTCTTCCTCTGGGTTCCTCCGATCACTCTGCATATCTGTTTTCTGCTCTTATCTCTTCGTCTTCTGCAGGAAAGACCCCACCTACTGCGAGAAAACGTTTTTGGCTCTTCGATGCTGCAAATAGTATGACCGCAAGTCCGACGACTTGTCCGGTCGTACTTCTTTGATTTCCCATGGAATGGGACTACAGCGTTACGTTGAAAAGGGTTCCAGGATGTGTGCCAAAAGCGCGAGCTAATCTCTCTTGCAATGAGGTTGGCGCCCGTGATCTTTACCATCACACTAAAACCTAGAAAACCTTGGTTAACTCTGCTTGTTCTCTCGTGCTATTAGCCACAGGGGACGCTGCCTTTTAGGAATTGGTCATCATCTCCAAATTCCAAAAAAAAACCTTAACTTATAATTTCATTACAAAAATCTCTGCAAATTTGATCTTTCCAATGACTCCTAAAAAATTCTTTTTCTCAGTAGAAGATGCAATAATTCTACTGGCTCCTCTTTTCTGTAACACCCCCTTCTGACAATTTTTCAAAAAATGTTACTCTTAGATTTGCTTTTCCTTCTTGCCCTTCCATTTAGTAAGGACAGCACCAACTGCCGTTGTTAACCTTCACAAAAGCTCTTACGTCATGAACATTTGCTTTCTAATTCACCATAAAACGAATCCGAGTGCGATCTGTTCATTCTCCAACCTCCCTCCAACATTATTTATGCTGAATTGTAATATCTTTTAAATTAGAAGTTTTACTTTTTATTTATTATATATATATATATATATATATATATATAGGTATATATTATATATATATATAATATATAATATATATATATATTATATATATACTATAATATATATATAATATATATATATAGTATATATTATATATATATATATATATAATATATATATATTATATATTATATAGTGTATTTGTATATATAGTATATATATAATATATAATATATAATATATATATATATAATATATATATATAATAATATATATATATATATATATAATATATATATATATATATATATATATATATATATATATATATATATATATATACGTCATAACCATTCTTAAACACTCGTGATTTGCTTCACCCCTAGTGTTTTGCTTTAAATACATCAATTTACATGCTATAGTGATATCTGAGTAACTCAGGCTCCAATCCTGCCGTTAGTTTTTAAATTATATTATTACTTTCTTACCTTTCTTATTAAGTACATCTTTTTTGCATTTTAATCTGTCTAACGTGAGAACTTAGAGTAGTTTTCACGCTAATAACCCTAGGAATGACTACAACTTTGACACTAAGAACGCTACGGTGACTTCCGAGAAGATGGGAAGGTTGCTGTTATCGTTGATGGGATGAGCAGGCTCATTCTGTGTTGAAGTTTTTTTTTCCTCCTCGAAATTTATGGGTCGGTTAAATTTGTTATATCATAGCCTATGTAACCCTAAGTATTCTATAGCCTGATATTAATTATAGCATATGTAATCGAGTTAATGACATGCTGCTCAGAAGGCATACATCCTATTGTTTCAAGGAGTATGCTTCGGAGCTGGGCGGGCTAGTTTTCTTTTGGTTTTCTTTACCACATTTATCATAATGTTAATAAATTTTCTGGGTTTGAAGAGTGTTGTAGCGAATCCGACACAGCCAACTTCGCAACTACCGCGGATGACGAGGCGGAGGGTTTCTAGGCCTCCCGTTAGTTGGTTGGTGAAGCTCAAACGTGTTACACTCGCCACCCGGTACAGCTATCATTAGGTTCGATCCAATATAGTATCGGACTTTGCGCGTTGGCCCGCGGTGGCTATGTTCCCTTCTAAGACCAACCCTTGACAGAAAACCCTTGCTCCGCCCTCTTCCGTTCTCCTGACTATGCTCCATGCGGGAGTGAAGCACTTTGGTCGATTTTTCGTCCCGCCCGATTCCACCGAAGCAGACGTGGATTTTGCCCCGTTCCCTTCTGTTCCCGCCTCCCTCGTTTTTCCCGACTGTCCCTTACGGGAGTGAGGCGTTGCGTGGATTTCCCTTTCGCTCCGACTCCGATGAACCCGGCGTGGGTCCTTCTCTGGCCCGACTTCCCTCGGCCGCGCCTGTTTCCCTGTTCAAGGGCAACCTCTTGGGGATGTCCCCAACCGATTTAACAGCTTGGGCCGGGGCACTGACTCAGTAAACCCACTCGGCCGGCCGTGCCTTTCTCCCTGGCAAGGGCAACTTTTGTTAATGGCTCCCACAGCGGTGGACACCGGGATGGTCTTAACTAACACGGTACAGTCACTCACCCAGACGATCCCCGTTGACAACGATAACACCTTTTATAGACAGACCTCGACACTACCGGGAACAAATAAGACACCAACACAATTTAAGAGTATAATTGGAACATAGGACAACAGGTTAATTTGGCAATAAAGCCGCTAGAGTGCGGAAGGTTCAATAACTTAATAAAACGCTAAGCAAAGTGATAAACATGAAGGAAGATGGGGAGTGCCAGTGATAGCACTGCAATGCCCACCCAAGGCGCCCCAATCCCCTGGTGCACGACTCACTGCGATATTGCCGAGTCCCCTTGTTAATGGCAGGTTTCACGCAAACTCCGCTGCTCTCTCATTGCCCAATTGTGGGACGAATTGAGGAAAAGTTTCCAATTCTGCAGGCAATTTCCGCGGAAATAAGGCGCTAATGCACGCACTCGTTCCTCCAATGTTTCGAACGACTCCTGGAATGGCTCCTCAAGCTGACGAGTTTGTTCTTCAAAATCGTGAGTCGGTTCTCAGATTCATGAACTGGTTCGCGAGCTCACGAACTGGTTTACAGAAAGTCCCGTTTAAGTTTCAAAGAAGTCCCGTAGTGATTTCCACCTACAATCAAACAAGCACACTAATTAAAACCGTGATTGTCCAACCTAATAACGCTTTCACCAGTTCCAACTTACCCAGAGGAGTGGAACCTCGGTTTTTCCTCGAACTTCTTTTATTTTTACTTTGATCTTTCTAAGGCCCCACGGCCTCGCTCACGATCCACTAAATAATTTTAATCCCTAAACTTTAAATTTAAGGGAAAAGAAAACACATGAAATATTGACTGAACATCCTAACACTAAAATGATGAAAAATAATAAAGATGATCATAATAATAATAATCCTACCACTAGTAACATAATAATAATAATATAATAATAATGATAAAAATCCTCAATTTCCCACACAGCTTCCCAACAAGATAGTCCCTACTATCTTTTCTATCACTAACCTACTTTAAATCCTATCCCTGAACCCAAAGAATAAACATTACATTCTCACACATAACCGCCCATCCCTCGTCACTCCCTCAGGAGCCGGCAACACCGCAGCAAGCTCAATAGTGATAAATGAAAAAAACGAAATCAATCAAGGATAACAAAATCAATTAATTAATTAAAAATTTATTTGTTTATTTATTTTTTTTATGCGCGATTAATATGTACGCATTTTTTTTCCTCAAAAATACAAAAAAAAAGCATCTCAATATCACAGGCCCTATAACACATATAATAAACACTACATGACAACATAATCAAATTAAAGTTTTCAATAATGACATAAATGACAATGATACAATAAAAAAAAATATATATGAAAACTCCTTCGGGCACGAGGCACTTCCAGATTCAACGGTCTTCCCGAACAGTGCTCCATCGTTGCCAGAACACCCGGCGACACTCGTGAGTTTGTCCCTCGGCACTAGCAACAATTGTTGGCCAAAAATGGGGCCACCCAACGCTACATTCAAGGGAAGCACGTGTTGTGCCCATTGCTTCCTCCATACCGGCTGCAGCCTTCGCTTCACCAATGACGGAGGATATCCCTGAAAAGACACTACAAGGTTAACACGACTTAATTTAAAGGAAAAAAAGGACACAAAAACACGAAATATTAGTAAATTGGACAGTTAAACAGTGATGAAAGGGGGCAACATAAAAATCGGAAACCATTGACTTAAGGTCAGCAGCAATCAACCTGCGGAAAAGCAAAACCACAGAGCAACACTCGCGGAAGAACAAGCAAAAAAATAAAAAATAATAGACCCATTAAACACGCAAGGCAATATGACAATTTAACAACAAGACAATCTATGATAAACGAAATATAAAGCATCAGCAAAATATATCTAATGGTTAAGCAGGAATAATAAAATCAGCCCAATGAAACAAGAATATACAAATGCATAAATAACCAATACCATAAAATTATGCAATGGCCATAATCAATCGAGAAATAAATAAGACCCATAATTAGAAAACAGGACAATGACTCAAACCATAACACACCACCCGGCATCCACCGCTAGGAGATTCCATAATTCCGGTCGACTCCAGACTCCAATGACTCCGATTTTCCCAATTCCGGTGCTCCCGATTTCAATTTCCACCTCCGATTTTTCCAGCCCTTCCGATTTCGATACCATGATTACGGTCATCCTGATTCCAATCTTTGATTCCGACACTTCCGGCTCTTCCGATTCCGATACCATACCCTCGATTATTCCGATTCCAATCTTTGACTCCAACGCTTCTGGCTCTTCCGATTCCACCCTTCCCCATTCCGACTCGAAACGTTCCACGATTCCCGAAACTACCGACTCCGGCAGCACCCAAGATGGATCCTAATCGTCAGCATCCATTCCCTCATCCCATGAAACGTCTCGAACCATCATCTCTTCCTCAACATGCCCAACATTCAAACAAGAATCAGCCTCCCTAAACTCACCGCTGACGCCCTCCACACTACCCGAGACGCAACTTCCCTGAACCTCTTCACCAGAACTATCTAACACATCATCCGGGACACAACAGCCGCCCTGTGGAACAACACAAACGTCACTTTGCGAAACTATGAGGAGTTCACCTGTTCCCGACCCCGGGGAAAATCCCGCTGAATTTCCTCCTCATTCACATTTGCACACTCACTCTGAATCGCAAAGTTATATGTTATCCCACCCTCAAACCAGGGATGATTCTCGTCCACCCTAGATGAACCCTCAACCTCTGACAACTCCTGCTTTGTACACTCCTTCTCCGCATGGTTCAATTCCCGATCATCCAACCACGCGTTCAACCCCAATTCCTGTCCCGTTAGTTCTTTCGCGACCCCTTCGGGGACCCTACAGCAAGTCTGACTCTGACCACCACTGTAACACCCGACCCAATTGGACATCCCAACTCTCTCCTCGACACTATCTGGGACAGGAAAACCACCCTTTGCAAAACCAGAACCCTCGGAAATTCTTGGCTCAGTCACACACTCTTCTACACTCTCCCCTATCATTCCCTCAATCGGAGCAGCACTGCAGACGTCCTTACCATCATTCGCTACCAACGGCGATTGCCTACCTCCTTTTGAAGCCTGCTCATTTGCCCCTAAAGTCACTCTGGTTCCGCTTGATAAAAAAGTCACTCTGGTTCGCATTGATAAAGCATTTCATGCATGGGCGTTTTCTCATTCACAACCGCCGGTTATTCCGCGCATCCAGTCCCGACGCTCCGGGCCAACGATTCACCCAATGGGCCAAAAGAACCATCACAACAAACATGCCCTAACCACAACCTGCACGCTGCTCTCACATGCCCGTATTTTTATAACAATAAAAAACAACTCCAGCCTACTGGAAGAAAAAAAACCCCTACTCCTCCTCTGACCCACTTCCAAATAAACCCCAAGAGCCCGTTCTTGCCCTCCCACGCCCGCACTTCCCTTCTGACTAACCACTCCCGCTCGCACTATTCGATTCACAACAACCACCACGTATCCGACAATCCCCAACGACCCTCCGGCTTTAATTTCAGTTGCTGCCCCAAGCCTGGATCGGCTCTGTCGACGATTGCCCAGCTCTTCGATTACACACTTTCAGGTTTCGCCACTTGGGGTCACATTTCCCCCACAACACTCCACTTTCAAGCTCTTCACCACTTCACCCTGTTCAGAGATCGCCTCGGCCATCTGGGCCAGTGAATAATCAAATGCCACACCATCTCTCTTCCGCTTGTTTTCATTCCAACACTCGTGCCACCTTCAGACTCTCGTCCCCTAAAGTTACCTGAGTTCCCACTTCTGCTCAATTTCACGGGTCAGCGCAGTCAACTCCAAGTCCCTCCACGGCTCCCTACCTGCGTAAGCCACGTCGCCTCAGTTCGATCTCGCCTGATCGTCATCTTGGATCGTTACCTGAGTGCTCGCGTCCGTTTGCTCAACCCGTCCCCGACCCTCCTCCATGGTTGACGCCCTTGAAAACCCACTGCTCTTGGTCTCAGCTGAGATTGGACCCTTCTTCATTGTTGTCACTTGACACTAACTTACCCTCTGTTCAAACATCCAGACCATAGCTTCCGAAGTCTACTCTCCTGCCTAAGCGCCTTCTGGACTGCCGCAACCTGGACCCAAATTACCCTGTTTTCTTTCTCTCGGCCAAGTTCCGCTCTATTCGCCGCCGACCTCGAATAAATTCCGTCACCCATCACACAAATGTTTGCAACTCGAAACCCACCCTCGTTCAACGTCCTCCAAACTCGTCCTTCACCTCTTGCCACGATCACCGGAGGGCTCGCTCGGAGGAATTCCAGGATGCACCCAAAACTTCATTCCCGAAATAGGAGGTTTGGTATTCTCAATAAAACTTGATCAAACGGCATGTTGTGCTCCCACCCCGAGTCACACACCGCGACTCTGCGCCAACAAAGCAACATTTCCCCACTAACGATGCACAGAAAATGTATACTATGTGGCGAATCCGAAAACAGCCACTTTCGCAAACACCACGGAATGACGAGGGGAGGGTTTCTAAGCCTCGCCGTTAGTTGGTTGGGGGGAAGCCCAACGCGTGACACTCGCTACCGGCTGCAGCTATCACTAAGATTCGATCCAATATAGTATCGCGACTTTGCTTCGTTGGCCCGCGGTGCGCTATGTTCCTTCTAAGGACCAACCATTGGCAGAAAACCCTTGTTCCGCCCCCTTTCCCGTTCTCCGACTATAGCTCCTTGCGTGAGTGAAGCACTTTTTGGTGGATTTTTCATCCTCCCCCAACTCCACCGAAGCAGACGTAGATTTCGCCCTGTTCCCGCCTCCCTCGTTTCTCTCGACTGTCCCTTACAGGAGTGAAGCGCTACGTGGATTTCCCTTTCGCCCTCCGACTCCGATGTATCCGGCATGGGTCCTTTCTCTGGCCAGACTTCCCCAATCACCGCCATGTTTCCCTGCTTCAAGGGCAACCTCTTGGGATGTTTCCCAAACCGATTTAACAGCTTGGGGCCTGGAGTACTGACTCCGTAAACCCACTCGGCCGGCCGTGCCTGTCTCCCTGGCAAGGGCAACCTTTGTTAATGGCACCCACAGCGGCGGACGCCGGGATGGTCTTAACTAACACGGTACAGTCGCTAAACCAGATGATCCTTTTGACAATGACAACACCTTTTCTTATAAACAGACCTCGACACTATCGGGAACAAATAAGAGACCAACATAGTTTAAGAGTATAATTGAAACTTAGGACAACACTTTAATTTTTCAATAAAGGCCGCTATAGTACGGAAGATTCAATAAACTTACTACAACAATAAACAAGCGATAAACGCGAAGGATGATAGGAATGCCAGTGATACCCTTGCAACCCACCCAAGGCGCCCCAATCCCCTGGTGCACGACCCACTGCGATATTGCCGAGTCCCTTTGTTAATGGCAGGTTTCACGATAACTTCGCAGCTCTCTCGTTGCCTAATCGTGGACCAAATTGAGGAAAGTTTCCAATTCGCTGGCAATTTCCGAGGAAATAAGCGCTAAGGCACGCACTTGTTCCTCCAATGATTAGAACGGCTCTTGAAAAGGCTCTTCAAGCTCACGAGTTTGTTTTTCAAAATCGCGAGTCAGCTCTCGGACTCACGACCTGGTTCTCTGAAAAAGTTCCGTAATGATTCAAGAAAGGGTCCCGAATGGATTCCACCTTAATTCAAACAAGCACATAATTTTAAAACCGCGATTGTCTAACCTGTTAACTCAAGAACGCTTTCACCAGTTCCAACTTACCTCAGAGGAGTGGAAGGCTCTGTTCTTTTTCCTCGAATTTCTCCTTCTTTTTATTTTTACTTTGAAAAGTCCCATCTAGGCATCGTCACGATTCACTAGATAATTTTAATCCCTAAACTTTAAATTTAAGGGAAAAGAAAAAACATGAAATATTGACTGAACATCCTAACACTAAAATGATGAAAAATAATTATAATAATAATAATAATAATAACCCTCAAATTCCCTACAGTGTAAATATATGGAAAAAACAAATATCAATATCATAGGCACCAATTGTAACTATTACTGTCATATATTACAAACATTTTTCATGCAGTAATAACACTGTACGATAACTGTAATTTTGTAAATCAAAAGAATGAAGCTAAAATAATTGTAACTACGATTCCAGCAACTTTTTTTTTTCTTCAGAAAAGGTGCAAAAATTAATATATATATATATATATATGTTACGGGGACTAGGAATGTCGAATGGATTCGTAAAAACTGAATTTAACTGCAACTGAAATTCTGATTGAAACAGAATGAATCTGACTGTACAAATGAAGAGAATACGAATCGACTTTTCCCAGACCCCTGATTATGAAAATGAAGAACTGTCAATAGTAAGAATAGGAAAAAATTGAGTCTCTCACCGTGAATTTCTTCCCACTTCTAAGACCTTCAGCCTTCACTCTGAGATACGGAGATGTGCTGAATAAAACCCAGTCGTATGCTGAAAAGGCCTTAATCAAACGGTGGGTAGTTGTCTTGGAACTATCTGCCTGCCTAGCATCATCGCGTGTAGGTGTTGCGCATTGTCAATTGGCCAGATGGAATCTTGAGTGAGTGGTGGTAAGAACAGCGACAGCGATAGCGACAACCTTATGTGTATAATAAATAAGAGAGGCTCTATGAGATCATAGAGACGGTGAATTGATGAGACTGTAGTGGATTGAGATCAATCCACTAATATTTAGGAGATCGAGATAGATCTCTCGACGTTAAATCAGCACAAAAATTAAGCAGCGAGATAATGAAGACGGTGATTTCAATAAAGTTGATCTTCTGAGATGAGATGGAAAAAATACAGCAACCGAAATCAGATGTTCTAGAAAAGATGAGATGAGACGAAACACTGTCTGTGACTGGGAATAAAAGTGATCCCAAAACAAGAAGGTTCCAAAATAAGAAGGTTCCAAAATAAGAAGGTTCTAAAATAAGAATGTCGTACTCCGGAACTAGAAAGTATCAATCCAATTCTAACCTGGGAATAAAAGCCTGAAAGAGAAGACAATCTTTTAATGTCTTATCTCTTCATGTAAATACAATAGATATTTGTATTTAAGAATCTTAGAATCTTACCCAATTCGACGAGCTTGTATGCTTGGGCTTCTTATTTCCTTTGGCGGAGTTCAAGTAGGAGTTCTGGACGGATCTATAAATAAAAGATGCTTTGAGTGATGATATATCGGTTGATAATTTGTATTAGAACCACAACTAAACGAGAGCCTTACTTGTTCCTTCTGTATGTGATGAACAACTGCGTACTTCTTTGACTGTATCCGTGGTGCACAAAATATATTATAAATGTCTATTTGGCACTTCACAAATATAACTGACACCCGTCACTATACACTTTCACCAGGGTGTAGTTGGTACGGTAATTGTTTTATCAGTATATAAGATTCACAACACAGTCACAGTATAAAAGTTCAACGACAGTATTATAAAACACAACAGCAGCAAAATATACAATAATACAATGATCAATGCTTCATCTCAATCCTAAAGAATAGACTTTGAGTACTTCTGGTGATAAAACATTATCAACCAGAAGTACGGGGAAAAACATAATTGGATTAACATATGCATGAAATGAAATAAAAGAAATAAACCAAAACTTAAATCAACCCAATACTTTTGATACTTTGATAAATATTAACCATAATATTTATATTCCTGAGAACAGAAAAACTAAAACTAATAATGGGACACCATCATATATAAGGATGGTACTCCCCATTATATCCCCCCACACCAAGCCTAAACCCCCACCTACATTTTTACAACAGAGGAATCAATGAGGATGTTGGAGAGCTTAGCAGGCTTGGTAGGTGATATAGGAAGACAAAAAGAAAATAAACTTTGAGACAAACTAACAGCGAAACTATAACTAAATCACAGAAAAACTATTTACAACACAACCAACAACAACATGAACATCCAACACTTAAGAACGATGATAGTGAAATGACGACACGATCTTGGTAGTTTCTTCTTCCTCAGACAATTTTTGACGCCATAGCTGAAACAATAAGCTTCTTTGGTGTTCTGTCATTTCTCTCCAATTGAATTGCTCCATGGCCCACCGAATACTGGATCTTATTATCCCTTGGGTTAAGGCATCATTTGGAAATTCTGGGGTCATGGTGGTTGTTGTCGAAGGCTGCACGTTTGACGTCTGTGGCGTCAAATACTGCGACAACTTATCCGAGATAGGATAAGCAATTTGAGATTGAGGTTGCAAAGTGGCCGTGAACTCTGGGATATATACATTTGGCTGAGGTTGTGGAATCCCTTGATTCCATCCAATTTGAGCAACGGAAAGGTGTTGGAGATCAGGTAAAGCCGTTTCCATTGGAAATGTTGGAAACTGATCGAGATTAGAAGAGGTGGAAGTCTGGGGAAATACCAGCCTCTCCCTCATACTGGGACGAGTAGTAGAAGTCGAAGGCTGCACCACTCTGATCGCAGATTGTATTATCTGGTCGCGTTCCTCACTATAGGCAGAAGAACGGCTATCTCGATCACGATGTTCACTGGAGCCTGAAGAACTTCTGGAACTATTCCTGGAGCTTTTTGAACTCCTCGACGAGTGGGATCTAGAAGAAGATCTGTGAGATGATCTAGGGAGTGAAAACTCATTCCTATATTTCTCCATAAAGGATTTTAAAAAGAGACGGTTAGGATGAACTCCATCCGGTAACAATGGTGAGTTCAGAGTCATTTGTTCTTTTTTTTTAAGTTTAGTTACTGATGTAGGAGGCTTCTTTCAGCCCGGGAAACCTTTTTTCATCCTGACTGTGTTTATCTATGCCGTAATGGAAATTTAGGACATAATTACCTCGTAAACAGTTCTTATGAGGCCAATCAAATTCTGGATATGCCAATCCTTCCAGTCGTTTGTGAGCCTTGATGGCATGGTCTCTCATGTTTTCGGGAGACAGAATGGGGTCATTTTTGAAATGATCATTGAAACCTGAACCCCAGTCCTTACGAAGACGTTTCTGGTTAAAGGCGTAGAAATCTTGAATCGGCGGAATCATGAGATAAACTTTTACAGCTGGATTCGCCTTCATTGCCATGTCGGTGATTTGGGTCATGATCGGAGGTACCCCGTCAATAGGAAAATCAGGTACTGGTTCAAACACTGATGAGATTTTGTTCTCAGCATTAACTACTTCTCTCTTCTTCCATGCTAGGGTGGTCAACGCCCAAATAAGCACAAAATCCACGGATGAATTCATCTTCGCCTCCACTTTAGTGGGACAGGCAGCGATATGACGGCCTGAGCTGAAATCAGTTTGCACGTTTATCCCATATTTTTGGTATAGCATTCTTCTTTCATCTTTAAAGAGTGCCACCACACTGGCTCCAACTACAAGTAAAGTCGGCATGGTACTGGAGATCTTGGGATGAAAGGAACTGCTTCAGAAACTTAAAATAGACAGCAGCTGCGAAAATAAATTACCATAAATTAATACAACATTTAATATACATATTATCGTGCATGTATGTGTGTTATGTTTTGCAAATTTTCTGAGTAATTGTTCTGTGATGGTTGAGGCAGAAATACAGATGCATCCATACCTATCCATATATAAATACATGCCTAGGTATGTAAACATGTGTATTTTATTTACAAAGAAATAAAGTGTGATGGAGAAATTTCCATAATATGATATCAACCATTTTTGATAGAGTGTAAGAAAATCTGTAGTCAGTGAGGCTGCGAGTGATAGCTGAGACTTACTAGTATAAGGCAGAATAAACTTTGAATGTAAATGTGCGTGATAAGGAAAATCATCAGAAATTAAGAAAGCGGCTATAAGTCCTTATGTCCTTACATTATGCAATTAATATCTGCATTCTGACATCCTTGTCCGCATTTCGGCATCTTTATGCGCATCCCCACATTTCAATCGGATACGGAACTAAAATATCTATCTATTCTCCTAAACCTAGTATACTACTAAACCTAGTATAATATATCATAATATAACACTTTCTTATTCCCAATAATAAATCATTGGCAATAAGGACAGAGAGTTTCTTTTGCATAAGAGTTGTGAAAGAATCAATTTATTCAGATTTTTGGATATAATCTCCTTCTTTCATCAGAGCATCAACGAGAACTGCTTACACAATCTGAAATGAGAGAATTACATTCTAACCCTGATAACCTTGTCGTAATACCCTGCTTTACCAAGCAGGATCTCACTTGACGCGGCCATCATAAACAAAGAGAAACAAAACTAGACCTATCTAACCTATAACAATATGACTTACACCTGAAGTTCTTTCTTCATATCCTTTTGTGACTGACTGACTGACTGACTGACTGAGTGTCTGAGTTACCCGATGATCTGAGACTGACCGTACTATATATACTTACGTACTTACTCTTTGAATTTAGATCTTTCTTTACTCTTTTCAACAAAGATTACCAACAATATTGCTTTATGATGAACACATTTGAAAATTATCCGAGATTGGATAATATGTAGACTACAATAAGCTATTTCTTCTGCGACGTCGGATGTATTCCAGTGGAGTCATCATTATATGTGGTAGGTCTCTTGCAGGACCTCTGCTTCTTGTAGAATATCGTGGGAGATATTCCAACACATCCTCATCATGTGTTCCCATCGATGAATGACTCTCAGCCACGGGACTATTGGGTGGAATACTCGAGTTGTCATCTATTATAGTAGAACTCTGCGTAATTACTGTAGAATGTGCAACTCTTGACAATGGGCTAATTTGCGGGGAAACTTCCTTATTTGGGGAACTAAATCCCGAGAAATCGGTAAGTTGAGAAATAGGAGAGTTATCAAAATTCAGCGACAGAAAACTGTGGATGTGGTCTGCAGAACCTATCTGTCCAAGAAGGCTGGATTCTCTATCCATTGAACCTATTAAATTGGGACTAGGTTTGTCTTTAAAGAAAGAGTGCAACCGAGAAGAATCCTCAGAAGGAGGATGTTCTATAAGTGAGTTGATATTTGAGGTATCAAGATCACCAGGAACAGGAGTCGTCAAAAAAGAATCATACTGAAATTGAGAAGGATAATCGTGAGTGTGCATGTCATGGTAGTCCAGAAATGGTGATGGTATACCACAACTCGTGAAGGTAAGGTTATCCTTAGTATTGTTTTCGGACGAACAAGTCGAAATGACGATCGGAGAAGGAGTTCCGGCTATATAACTTAAACGGTTTGGACTTAAGTTACTGCCGGTTATCAGAGGTGAAGAAAAACGAACCTGAGGAGGTGAGATCCTGTTTAAATTCGGCGACAGCTGTGGAAATACCTCCGTCGGTGAATAGGTCTGTTTTTCCCTATTTGCTATTTGTAGATTCCTAAGACTCATTGTTAGATCAGGTAACCTTGAAAAAGAATCAACCGAAATAGGGTTAAATTGAAGAAATCCTTCGAAATCAGGGTCTTCCCCTTCCATATTACTATCATCAAACAAAGACATTTTGTCTATGGCAGATACCGATGATTCATTAGAAGCTACGCTATATTCGGACATCAGATCAGAATCGTCTGGTTCCTCAGTCTCATTTACATGCCCTATATCATCTTCCTCATCTTCTTCAGAGAAAAACTGGTCGCTGATTTCTCGATTACGAGATAAATATTTCCGTAAATAATTGGGTATATCGATCCAGCCTCTCAGATGTGAGAAATGTACTTTTTGAAGTCTACTGGAGGGGTTATTGGATCGACGAATGAGATAGGTGACCAGATTCTGATTAACCTCTTCAATGGTATACGGTCCCTCCCACTTACTCTGAAATTTCATGGTGGTACTGGGTCCCGTTCTGATAACCTTTTTTGCGACTTTTTGTCCCACTTTATACGGTTTGAAATTTGTACTTCCCTCTTTCCAATATTGAGGGAAGCTATGAGTCAGCGTATGGGATTTTTGTAAAAGAAAATCGGAAGGCGACATGTTTATGGCACTATGTGAAGTATTGTTGTAAATCAGAATAGACGATGAAAGTTCCTCATCCCAATTGGCTGGCTGTTCCAGAACCAGGCATTTGAGGATCTGAGTCAGACTACGATTAAACCGTTCAGATATCCCGTTACTTGCTGGATGAAGTGGAGAAGTCCTAACGTGTTTAATATTATGCTCTTGAAGCACTTGCTGAAATGTCTGCGCCGTAAATTCTGTACCGTTATCGGTAAGAATGCGATTCGGTACCTTCGGCAGAAATGGAAGTACCTGATGTTTGAGCTTCTGCGAAACTGTTAGACTAGATTTGTCAGGCAATGGAACAACGGAAACCCATTTAGAGAAATGATCAATAAGCACCATGCAGTACTTATTGCCTTTAAATGTTTTCGGAAATTGTAATAGGTCCATTGCACATAAGTCAAAAGGGTAATTGGCCAAGATTTTCAACATTGGCGGAGTTACCGTAGAAGAGAAAGTCTTCTGTTTCTGACAGATTGGACAACATCGCACTATATCGGAAATCACTTGGTTCACCCGTGGGTGCCAGAAATGTTTATAAATGAGTTGAATCAATTTATTTCTCCCAATATGGGCACAAGAAACATGTAAACCCAATGCAACATGCATAAGGAAATCCAAAGAAATGAGATACAACATATCCTGTGAAGTAGTCTGGTAATACAATATGCCGTTCTCGAGAGAAATCTGATTGCGATGTCGTCGGTATTGCTGATTAACTTGACGCCAATCAAATCTATCTTGATGCTTTTGCAAACCGCGAACCATAATTCTCAAGGTTCTGTCATTTAATTGATCCTGAAGAATATCTATTTCATTGATATTCGGGTCAGTTTTATCAACCATGACAGTGTGTATTTTAGGATGGGACTTTCTTTTGTATTCAATCCCCTCAGCAATAACGACTAATTTTTTTCCTTGACGACGTACCAACTGTCTGCGAGTAAGATCTGGTAGAAGTTGGTTCTCTTTTAAGGCACATGTACCCATTAGAACTACATGATCTTCCATAAATTCATGTGGAACGATGAAATATTGTGAGGGTTGAGTGGTGAATCCTCCGGAAAAGGTTACTGTTAATTCAGCGTATTGTGTAATAGGGATTCTTTCCTTTCCACCGAATCCACTGATAGCTTTCACTCCCACCCTCGCAGATGGAAATAGCTCCAATGAATTTCCAAAAGTAGAGATGACTGCGGAACTGATCAGGTTTACCCCAGCTCCACTATCGACGAAACAGTCATAGTGCGGAGCAGCTTGATCGTTCAAAGTGATCCTAACAATCAAAGGATCAATGTCGGCTTGACACAGATTAATTTGTATTACCCCTTCTTCATCCCTGTTGGCCCAGTAACCATTATCAATAGTAGCCAATGAGAACACTCGAGCCTCGGGATTTTCTCTCGAAACTGGAAATGTTTCAGTGATTTTTGAAAAGGTCCGCGACTTGGTTTCACTCCTTGGAGAAATGTCCGTTGTGGGCAAACATAATGGGATTGACTCTTTTATGGGTTCTGTATTTGCAACTGCGGGAAATGAAATCTTCGTTGATTCAGCAGCATCTAATTGTAGATTGCAATTTTCTACGTTATTAGAGTCATTTCCTGAGTCTTTTTCTGCAATCTGCTCCACCGGATGACTCACTTCCGTGGAGGTGGCCAGTTTAAAGCTTCAGCGCCGTGGCTAACTGGCTTATCATTTACACCCTTGCACTGGCCCTCATAATGGGATAAATCACACCATTCACACGGGTCCAGATATCTGCGAGTAGGACGAGAATTTTCATCCGCCGTATTGTCTGTTGATCGCTCGGTATTCCTCGGCATTGGAGCGGGGGCTGTGTTTCTGAGTTTCGCATTTGATGACGACGAAATCTTCTTGATGGCTCCTGAATTATGGTTCTGAGGAGCGGGGTTCTGAGGTGATGACCTTGGACGATTATCTGCAGTCCGAGGAGGAGTTTTGTAAGGACATTTGATTCCGGGATGTGGTCCATTACAGAATGGACAGTTCAACCGCCGGGAAATAGGTGGTGATTTCTGTGGCGATCGATATGACCGACACTCAGTACGGATATGTCCCTTTTTCCGGCAATAACTACAAATACCGAGGTATTTGTAGCAATCTTGCATACAATGGCCAATATTGTCACAATATTCGCATCTTACCTCTGCGCGGGACTTGGGTGCTGAAGGCGAATATGTGATCCTCTGGCGATTGTAGTTGTACGAACTCTGTTTCCGGTCATCATCTTGTCGGCGATTATCTCTGTAATATCTGCTTTCCTTCCGGTTGGTATTTCTGCTATACTGATTTCCATTAGGAGGATCAGCAACTCTAGAACTGTAGGAAGGAGATTTGCGACCTTTACCATAGTTGTTGGTCTCATCCTTCAAAGTATCTACCCAACCGGTGGGATGAACGACATCGATACGTATCGTTTCATTCAAATCTTGATCCAGCGGTTCGATTGTGTTCGAAATATGAGATTTCCTTATAGGGCTCTGAGTTGGTCGTCCGTCTGAAATAGGAGTCGGAAATGCTTGATCCTGCTGATATAGTGAATCAGCAAAGCTGACGATATCCTCCCACGTAACACGGGCTCGTGTATTATGTTCCCTTTGGACAATATATTCGTTTACCCGTTCCTTAAGAGAAGGTGGAAGGCTAAGAATAAATGCGGTGCGCAGAGAATTGTGCTTGCGCATGTCTAAGCCGTTATATGCCCTACGGGCTAACTGCTCCAAACGAAGAGCAAACATACGTATGCCTTCGTTCTTATGACGGTAAGCAGCGTGGTAGGCTTGAAGCCTATAATTGTCTTTCCGTTTTTCTTCTGTGTGATACCAACGTATGAGGGTATCTTTCACAGAAGCATAATTCCGGACATCCTTGGTGATGAGTTTGTACAATTGGAGGAATGACCCTTCCAATTGTCGACCCAACAAACGCAACCATTGCTGAGGAGCGTTTGGGTAATTGAGGCTGCAATATGCCTCGAAATCAGCGAAATATTCAAGGATATCCTGGTCTGCCTCATACTTGTATTTCCCAGGATCGACGACTTTCAACTTCTGGGAATTCTTCAGTAACTGCGTTAAGAGAACAATGGCTTCTGAAATCAGTTCCATATGATGTTCTCTTCGATCTGAGTAATTTGTATAATATGTAGTATGAGGTTGTTGAGGTTGAGGTGGAATAAAACCAGGCCTTCTGGAATAGTGAGCAGGAACATTCCGAGATGTGGAAAAAACATTCTGCGATGAGTGTGGAAGACCTGAGGCAGCGGTTATTACCGGAGAAATAACTTGTCTATGTCGATGAAGAGCAGAGGGGGAGATACTCTCCGAACTTAGAACAGGCAAAGGCATTGTTTCAGCCTTTGGAGGTGGCGGAAAACGAAGAAATCCATCTTGTTCACTTGGTGGTTGAATTCCATCAGCGTGTGGTGAAGTTTCATACCGAATATCTTCCCCCAAAAGAGAAGCATTAGTTTGAGAAAATTCCGGAGAAATCACCGGAGTATCCAAATTCAAATGTGGAAAGTCTTGGAGCATTGTATCT
Organism: Trachelipus rathkii; assembly: GCA_015478945.1. NCBI lineage: Eukaryota > Metazoa > Arthropoda > Malacostraca > Isopoda > Trachelipodidae > Trachelipus > Trachelipus rathkii. Next base: position 13,850 of record JABUQX010015967.1, on the reverse strand, counting down.
GGAAGATCAACGAGACGTTCCTCCGAAATTCCTTGCTGAGCTGGCTGACTTACCGGACTAGCATACCTACCTGTGGTATCCGGGTTCCTTAGCCTTTGAGATCTACGTTCTTTCAATACTCCGAGATCCTTTTTCAGTGTTTTTACTAATTCCTCGGCCTGCTCTATTGGCATGACCTCATGTGTGTCTGACTGTGCGTTGTTAGTAATATTAACATCAGCGTTTCTAGCCCTATCTACCCCTACATCAGAATAGTCTATGTGAGCTAAATTGTCAACTCTATCCCTAACACTAGCACTAACTCTAGTACCAAAATCTATATCCGATTGCCTCTTTTTATCCTCCTCTAGGAAAGCTTGCATTGCTTCCGCTCCTGATCCCATAAAATCTTTATTGGGATCATCCATTATGACTTACTTCTTTACTTCTTACTTCTTGGTAAGTCACTGCAATAGAAAGAGGAGATAAAGGAATGCAGAGTAAATAACAGGGAGAAAAGTGTTCCAGCAATATGAGGCGAAAACAATGTTGGTTTCAAAACAACCAGAGTTTGTGGAGATATACGAAATCAGCGATGTTTCAGCGAGATTGCTGAGAAGAAACCGTATGAATATTTTCTCCAATGTTTTCAGCAACGAAATCAATGAAAAGTAGACAATATGAAGTACTTTTGATAAGCAGAGAACTGTGATGAGCAGAGAATTGGCAATGCGCAGCGGCGCGCTGACACCAAACAGGAACAAAATAGTCCCTGTTCGGGCGCCAAATAAATTTCTCTTATGTTACGGGGACTAGGAATGTCGAATGGATTCGTAAAAACTGAATTTAACTGCAACTGAAATTCTGATTGAAACAGAATGAATCTGACTGTACAAATGAAGAGAATACGAATCGACTTTTCCCAGACCCCTGATTATGAAAATGAAGAACTGTCAATAGTAAGAATAGGAAAAAATTGAGTCTCTCACCGTGAATTTCTTCCCACTTCTAAGACCTTCAGCCTTCACTCTGAGATACGGAGATGTGCTGAATAAAACCCAGTCGTATGCTGAAAAGGCCTTAATCAAACGGTGGGTAGTTGTCTTGGAACTATCTGCCTGCCTAGCATCATCGCGTGTAGGTGTTGCGCATTGTCAATTGGCCAGATGGAATCTTGAGTGAGTGGTGGTAAGAACAGCGACAGCGATAGCGACAACCTTATGTGTATAATAAATAAGAGAGGCTCTATGAGATCATAGAGACGGTGAATTGATGAGACTGTAGTGGATTGAGATCAATCCACTAATATTTAGGAGATCGAGATAGATCTCTCGACGTTAAATCAGCACAAAAATTAAGCAGCGAGATAATGAAGACGGTGATTTCAATAAAGTTGTTTTTCTGAGATGAGATGGAAAAAATACAGCAACCGAAATCAGATGTTCTAGAAAAGATGAGATGAGACGAAACACTGTCTGTGACTGGGAATAAAAGTGATCCCAAAACAAGAAGGTTCCAAAATAAGAAGGTTCCAAAATAAGAATGTCGTACTCCGGAACTAGAAAGTATCAATCCAATTCTAACCTGGGAATAAAAGCCTGAAAGAGAAGACAATCTTTTAATGTCTTATCTCTTCATGTAAATACAATAGATATTTGTATTTAAGAATCTTAGAATCTTACCCAATTCGACGAGCTTGTATGCTTGGGCTTCTTATTTCCTTTGGCGGAGTTCAAGTAGGAGTTCTGGACGGATCTATAAATAAAAGATGCTTTGAGTGATGATATATCGGTTGATAATTTGTATTAGAACCACAACTAAACGAGAGCCTTACTTGTTCCTTCTGTATGTGATGAACAACTGCGTACTTCTTTGACTGTATCCGTGGTGCACAAAATATATTATAAATGTCTATTTGGCACTTCACAAATATAACTGACACCCGTCACTATACACTTTCACCAGGGTGTAGTTGGTACGGTAATTGTTTTATCAGTATATAAGATTCACAACACAGTCACAGTATAAAAGTTCAACGACAGTATTATAAAACACAACAGCAGCAAAATATACAATAATACAATGATCAATGCTTCATCTCAATCCTAAAGAATAGACTTTGAGTACTTCTGGTGATAAAACATTATCAACCAGAAGTACGGGGAAAAGAACATAATTATTGAATTAAACATATGCATGAAATGAAATAAAAGAAATAAACCAAAACTTAAATCAACGTAATACTTTTGATACTTTGATAAATATTAACCATAATATTTATATTCCTGAAGAACAGAAAAACTAAAACTAATAATGGGACACCATCATATATAAGGATGGTACTCCCCATTATATATATATATATATATATATATATATATATATATATATTATATATATATGAATATACAGATATATAATATATATATATATATATATATATATATATATATATATAAATATATATATATATAATATATATTACCATTTATACCTTTGTATATTTATATTAAAATTTGGCTTTTTTTGCGTTTAATGAATCATGAAAAATTGAAATTTTAAGTTACCTCTATATTTAATAGTTTTTTCTCACATTTAGAGTTTCCTTAATGTTGTAGAATAATGAAAATAATAAAAATGTTGAAATAAATATTTTAAAATTTTTTTTGAAAAATTCCATTTTCAAAAAATTGAATTCAGGGAAAACTGGTCAATGATTTCAGGAGGAATTGTGGTCCATAAAATATTTATTACGGTCTGTGGTCTGGTCCAAACTAATTTTAATTATAATTGTAAATGGTTAAATTAGATTTTAATTGTTATAGAATTAATTTGGATAGAAAAAACAAGTCTAAGTTATATTTTATGACATTTTCCAAACGTGATGAAATGTTTTTCCAAATTTTGAAATTTTATTTTTCATCGTTTATCTACGTTATTAAACAGCTAAAAAAAAAGAATTATGACAATAAATTTTAATAATTTCTAATAATAATAATAATAATATTTACACTTTTTAACAAAATAGGCACTTTATATTACGAGTAGGCCTATGTACGCACATTTCACGTAAACTTGTTGACAAAAAAAAATTTACAATATAATTTAAATTGACAATCAATTTTAATAATTTTTAATAATAGTAATAATAATAATAATAATAATAATAATAATAATAATAATAATAATAATAATAATAATATTTACAATTATTAACAAAAAAAGGCACTTATTATCAGGGCTGCCCCAGAGTCGGTGTAAATAAATTTTTCGACTCTGACTCCTTAAATTAAAATTTGGATATTCGACTCCACTTAAACAAAAATTTTCGACTCTGACTCCACTTACACAGGAATTTTCAACTCCGACTCCGTAAGGTGTAAGTTATTTATTTAAATTTTTATATATGGTTAAAATATATTCTATTTACTACTTAGTTGATAGTTGTCGCTTGTACTGTGAAGACTTGTGTGCTTGTTTTTCCCAGTGTTTCTTTGATTTATTGTGTTAATTAAAGTTTTTAAGTTTTTAAATATTATATCAAAAGTTTTAATTTGGATGTCTCTGGTGCTGTTTTTGGTATTATTTTGTTTTAATTCTTTGCGAAGTGTTTTAGTGTTTAATATTTGCAGTCAATGAGGTTTTCAATGGAAAATTTTGCCATCCTAAATTTTAAGTTAAGTTTTAGTTTGTTCTCTATTATTTTTTTTATTTTTTTTTAAACATTGGATGTAATATATGGTTTTATCTTTTATGCTCGTTTAGTTAATGTAGAGCTTATTTTTATTTTTACTTTTTTTCTCTCTTTTGTTCGTGCATGAGTGTTTTTAACTTTAGGATTTTTCATATTTTACATATTTACTGTATATACGATGTTTAGCGTTTTAATCTTTATGGTTTTTTAAATTTAGGTTTATAGTGTTGTGTATAATTTTAAACCTGATTCACTTTTGTTTTTGTTTTTTTGTCAGTTTGTTTTTGGTCTGTGGTTTTGTTTGTGGGTTTGGTGTATTCTGCATGTATGATTGGCACGATTGGCACTATCGACTTTACTACATCCGCTTGGCCTTGCCAATCTAACTCTACATCGTGGAATACACCTCTCCAACTCTAACCCTAACTTTTGCTTTCCTGTCTGAGACCCCAGAATGGCTTAGGAATTCATCCTCCTAACTCTTTTTGATATATGTCTAACTATAACTATTCATTAATTTCCGTCTGAAGTGTGGAGTATGTGCCTATGTAAACATGAACACTCCTGTAACACGTCTCGAGAATCTCGAATCTCCTAACTTCGATGTTCTGTGGCTTAAAATTAGAGGTGTACCGGAATTTGACATTTTAATTCTTGCTGTTTCTGCCTACTGCCTTCTCCTAACAGAACAGATTTTCACGCCTTTTTTGAATATTTCTTACTACTTCTCACGAGACTGTTATTATTCTTTTCATCCAAATACTGACGGTTCCTCTATTGGGGAATTCCAATGTACCACAAAACACTGAATGCTGTTATGGTCCTTTCTCATACTGATTTAGGTCGGGGAAGGAAGCCGAATCATTCAGCATTCTTAACGTCTGGAGCAACTAATTAAAGAACCCATACACATTTCCGGATCGTCCCAACCAATTCTTGAACACACTTGACATATGTTTCACCACTAGTCCTTCTCTCTATAAATAAAACACTTTCGCTCCTATTGGTAAATCTGCCCACAACCTTATATCTCTTAATTTTAATACTTTCTCTCCAACAGCTCCATCCTGCCCTACGCGTTTTTTCTTGCACTTTGATCGGGCCGATTGGGAGGGCATTGCGTTGCTTCTATGCTAACTATAATTAAAATGACTGCTTTGACTCTGGTGACGCTTCCAGTTTCTGCCGATAAGGTGGGAGCTGTAATCGTTGACGGGAGGAGCAGGTAGCAGGTTCATTCCTTCTCCGACTAAATCTTTCTCTATCCTCATAATCCATGGTTCGATCGTGCCCGTTCTCTCGCGCCATTCAGGCTAGAGACAGTCGCGTATCGGGAGTGGAAAAATTCCCATTCTCCTATCAACTTGCTAATTTCATTCAGCTAGAAATCGTTTGCAGGGATACTCTTCGACGAGCAAAGCCGGGCTTTCATCAAACGAAGTGCGCTAACCTCCTTGCTTCTAACTGCAAAAAATCTTTCTGGCCCTTGCCAAAAACATCTCTAAAACAACTTCTGTAAATCTGCCTTCCTACCTTCTTATTACGATCTGATGGTATCGGTGGCTTAATTCTCCAACTGAAGAAGGCTAATCTCTTTGGTCTTCCTTATATTCCTCTAACTCAACCCTGGACGATTCTGGCAGTCTCCTCCTCCTCCTCCTCCTCCTTCCTTCCTCCTCCTTCCTCTTCAGGTTGTCCTATGCCTTTGCCTGCTGATTTACATTTGATCGCAGTCATGGGCTTCCTGAATATCATGAACGTGTGAGGAGGCGGGTGGCCCGGATGAGCATTCCTCCCCGCTGTTTTTGAGGGAGTGTGCTCCGGCTGCGCACCTCCCCTCGTTTCAACTATATTCTCTATGTCTTAATACTAACACTTTCTTCAGCGTCGAAGACGTGCAAATGTCCAACCGGCTTCCGAGAAACTAAGTCGCGTCTAAACCCATTAACTATCGCCTCATAGCTCTCACTTGTATTTATCTAAGATCTTTGAAACCCTTCTCAACTCTCATTTCTTAGATCATCTGGAAATTCACATGCACTTCTTTCCGATCGCCAGACGGCTTTCGGCGCTCGAGATCTGACTGCGATATACTTTCCTATCTTACTGATTTTTAGGTTTCCGCCCTAGCGAACACGGGGAGGAAACTTTGCGTTGGTGGCGCTGACATATCCAAAGCATTTTGACCGGGTATGGCGCGCGTCACTGCTCTCCAAAGCTCCCTTCCTTTCGGTTTCCTCCTTCTCTTTGCTTGCTCAGGTCTAGCTTTCTCGCAAATCGCTCCATATCGGAAGTTGATGATGATGGTTTCTTTTCTTTTTCTGTCAGTTGTCGTGTTCCTCAGGGTTCTGTCTTATCATTCTATTATATTCCTACTTTTCATTAATGATCTTCTCACCTGCAACATCTAACTCCATCCATTCGTATGCCGATGACTCGACCCTTCATTCTCAACTGCATTTTCAATCTTGGCTCCCTTTTTGCTTCTAGAATAGCCTCTTCCGTTTCTTAATCTTTCCGATTCTATTTCTCGCTATCTGGATAGAATCCGGGTGGGGTCGTCTCAACCTTGTGAAAATTTAATCTTTAAAAACTCAACTTCTACAAATCTTCTTCTCTAAAACACCTTTCCAACTTTCCTATCTCTTTCGACAGTTCTACCGTCTCTCTTCTGCTCAAAATATAACATCCTTGGCCTTGAACATAACAAAAAAAATGTTTTGGAAACCTCACATCACAACGGTTGCTAAGGCTGCCTTAAAGAAACTGGGAGTTCTGTTGTTAAACTGCGGAACTTTTTTTCTTCTTCTCAGTTACTCCAGCTATACAAGGGCTCGGTCCGCCCTTGTATGGAGTACTGCTCTCATATCTGGGGGGGGCCTTGGTTCACCCGGCTTTTGGACAGGGTTGAGTCAAAGGCCAAAAGACTTATAAACTGTTCCGTTTACTTTCCAGTTCACTTGACCTCTATCTTTGCGGTGTGATGTTGGTGCTTTATCTCTTTTCTATAGGTACCGCAGCTGCAGGTGTTCGAGGGAGCTTGGCACTCGCGTACCACCACCTTTACGACGCCCTCGTAGCACAAGGGATGCTGTGTCTGCGCATGAGTTTTGTGTGGATATTGGTCACTCCAGGTTAGTTCACTGCGGTGCTTCCTTCTTTCCTGCCACCTCTGTTCTGTGGAATTCTCTTTCATCTTCTGTGTTTCCTTCTGAATTTAATCTCCCTCACTTCAAAGCCTGCGTCTGTGCTCATCTGCGTAATTTGCTTTAGTTGGTGAGCTTCTGAGGCATGAAACACCCCCTCCTTGAATAGGGCTCTGCCCGTGAGTGGCGGTGACAACTATAAAAAAAATAAAAAAAAAAAAATAAAAATAAAAACAACTTAAAAACCCTTTCTCTAATTGAAAAATGTTTTTATTTACAAAAATATTAAGAATATTAAAAAGTGACCATTCTCCCCTCTGTGACTGATTTTACGGTATATACAGTGGCGTAACTTACGGGACCGCAAGGCCTGCAATGCAGGAGGGCCCGGTTCATGTGGGGGCCCGTGCCCGTGGTTTCAGTTTTATTCAAATTGGTTCTGCAATCTACAAACTCGATGAAAGAGCAAAGGCAAATGGATTGAAAAAACACATGGAAAATTTTGAATTTGTTTTCCAGGTCGGTTTTCATACATTAATACTAGAATCTCAACTTGGTTTCGAAATTTCTCCAGAACAGTAACGCTGATCTATCAAAAGAAACTACTATACTTGATAACGCTTTTAATTAAAAGCCTTTCAAATTTAAGAAATAATTTTGAAGATACTATGGCAACTGTTTCTGCTGTTGCCCAACAATGGTGTCTTGATGCCATTTTTCCAGATCATAGAGTTCGTAGAACTAAACGTCATTTTGATGAGCTAGTCCAGGATGAGCGTTTATTAGATCCCTTGAGGTATTATTATCAAACTGCTGTATTTTACCAAACATTGTACACAATTATTGTCCAATTAAAAAAAGATTTGAAAGTATGGACCATTTGTCTAGTCTCTTTAAAACGCTGACTCCAGAATTTCTTTCATCATCAACAAATGAAGAATTGCAGAAAAAAAGCTGAAATTTTGTTATACGAATATAGAGATCTAACAGAAAACTTTCCTCCTGAAATCAGAAGCTTTCGAGTAGTACGTGACTCTTATGAAGACATGGATGTGCAAGAACTATCAATAAGAGATTTGGGCCACTGAATATCAATGACAACTACATCATGGGCGCTCAAGTACCCAGATGTTTGCCATCCGCGTTTTTGCTGCTCTTGACTTGCCTGCTAACTTGTGGGCAACCAGCCGAATGCGGACATTTTCCAAGTTAAAATTGATAAAAAATTACTCACGTTCTACAATGTCACAGGAGATATTAGGGGAAGATTCAATATTTGGGTTGTGTTACGCCCAATTTTCACCTCCCTTATAAATGGACATAAAATTCGGAATTAACAGCCGATTTTGACCCTTTAAACACCAAACTGTAGCTTTATTTGGTCGCTAAAACGTTGTTTTCGGATGTTTTTCTGTGTCTGTAGTCATTCTTTCAGAATTTTCAATTTTTCAAAACCAATGTTTTTGACATTTTTCCTAGCAACTTCCAGATTTTTTTCGAAATGACTTCAAACTTGTAATATGCATAGATGGGTCCATTACCTACAATAATCCAATAGTCACATTTTTTCTCGATTTTTTGAGTTTTGTGCTCAGCGTTGTTCAATTTCCAAACCCACTTTCTTTGGATTTTAAAATGAAAAATTACGATAATTTTTTTTCCTGTTCGTGCGAAGTGGATGAAGTTTTCAGGGCATTTTTAGTCGGAAGAGATGCACATTTTATACTTTAATAATTTCTTTGTATATGCATTAGTTTTGGATTTGTTCTTGGAACAAATTCTCAAAAAAAAAATATATATTTTTTTGGAAATTTTAAAAAAAATTTCTTTTGAGTATAAAAAAATTTATCTAAGTAAAAAAGATGCATCTCGCCCGACTATAGAAGCCCTGAAAATTTGATGATTATCGGACAAGTATAAAAAAAAATTATATCAATATTTATTTCACTTTTTACAAACATTTGAATTTTTGGAAAGGTGAAAAATTGATATATATTTTTTTCTACTCATCCGATCAACATCAAATTTTCAGGGCTTCTATAGTCAGGCAAGATGGATCTTTTTTACTTATATAATTTTTTTTGTATACTCAAAAAAAAATTTTTTTTTAATTTCCAAAATTTTTTTTTATGAAAATGTTCCAAAAACAAATCCAAAACTAATGCATATACAAAGAAATTATCTCAGTAAAAAATGTGTATCCCTTCCGACTACATATGCCCTGAAAATTCATCCACTTCGCCCGAACAGAAAAAAATTATCGCAATTTTTCTTTTAAAATCCCAAAAAAGTGGTTTGGAAATTGGTGGACAACGCTGAGCACAAAACTCAAAAAATCGAAAAAAAAGGAACAAAGTGTGACTATTGTGTGGTAATGGACCCATCTACTGCCCATTATTTCAAGTTTGAAGTCATTTTGAAAAAATTCTTGGAAGTTGATACGTAAAATGTCAAAAACATGGGTTTTGAAAAATTGAAAATTCTAAAAGAATGACTACAGACACAGAAAAACACTTAAAAACAACGTTTTAGAGGGCAAAAAAAGCTACAGCTTGGTATTAATAGGGTCAAAATCGGATGAAAATTCCGATTTTTATGTTAATTTTTAGGGGGGGGTGAAAATGGGGCTCAGCCCGAGCCCAATATTGGACCCTGTCCTTAATTAATATTTTAAGTGTAGAATGCAAATGCCAAACAAATTGACATCAGAGAGGATATTAATACATTTGCATCACAAAATGAAAGACGGCAACGGCGATTTCAGAAGTAGTAAGTAATCATGTAAACATCTGTTAATTATTACTATTTATAAAATGATAAAATTATATATATATTATATTATATATATATATATATATATATATATATATATATATATATATATATATATATATATATATATATATATATATATATATATATAATTTTCGCTAGAAGACAGAAGTAACTAACTGTATATTGTATAACCAACTTAATATAGCCTATGACAACATAACTCTCCAGCTACTTTCATTGAAAATATATTTAGTTTGAAAAGAAATATTTAACTCATATATATATATAATATATATATATATATATAATACTATAGTATATATATATATATATATATATATATATAATTATTATATATATAATATAATATATATGGGGTCCCAACATTTATATTTTAGCGGGAGAGCTGATTTGCGCTTCGGGAAGAGGTGGGGTTATATATATATAGTATATAGATATATATATTATATATATATATATTATATATATATATATATATATATTAGTATATATATATATATATATATATTTCCCGATATATATACCAATTGTATTCAGGTGTTTTTAAATATTCACATTGACTTTCGCAAATTAAACTAAAAATTAAATTATTTGCATTCGCACGCGGACACTCAGAATATGAATATAAAAAAATGTTTCTGATGGGACTTGCTAGAAAATATAGCAACTTTTGTGAGAAATTGATTAGAATTGACTAGAATGAGTTGACTAATGCTGTCTCAAGGTTTGAGAGTGGACAGTTAATTTGAGTCACAATGGCGTGAGATCTTACCTAATATTAATTATTGATAGGTGGCTCATACTTGTGAGTAATGTCTCCTGAAATTCAACTGCTTAAGCAATTCCGCCAATGGTATTCTTATCCAGTGTGGTTTGGGATTACTATCGATATTGTTTTCCATGACATTAGCAAACCCGTACACTTTGCCAATCGTAATTTATTCTTGGAAAGGAAGACATGATATCTGGGGTAAGAAACTATCTAAGCACGCAAACACAAAGAGAAAAAATGAGTAAAAGAGTTAAAGAATCTCCAATTCCAAGTTTTAAGAATGAAGCCAGAGTTACTTTTGAAACCACAATTGGTTTGAAGACCTCATATTTTAGAAAAACTTTGTGGTTAGAAGAAACCCTACCTAAAAGGATAAACGAAATGGTTTAACCACCACTTCACATTGTTAGGTAGGTAAGCCACAATCTGGAAAGACAGCAATGATAAACAAGACCATTCTGACTCCAACTCTGATACGATGCTGGCAGATGACAACTTAATTTGTCTTTCCAGTCTTGGAAAAATTTACATCCATACTTTATCAAAACAAAAAGAAAGTTGAAACCATAGCTAATAAAAATTATGAGCACCTGTCGTCTTTTTAAAAATCCCTTGAAGAAGGACAAGAAAATTGACCTTCACAATCCCTCCTTATTCAGAAATCTGTCCCTTTACGAGAGGGATGTTCCCCAACATTTCCTTCGATCTCATCATAACATGGGTGATCATAAAGTGAAATTTGATATTAAGGATGAAATCCATAAAAGTTTGTCCCCAAAAAGGTGAAGTAAGTTAATTCAAAGAGAACAATGCTCCCACATTCACAACCCTAATATTAGAAATCCACAACCTACAAGAACCTCCTATTATACATCTCACACTACTGACTTGTTAGGGTTAGATAGGGATCAACAGGAGTATAACCCCGTGAGTAGAATAGAGCCATCCCTAAGGGAACAACATCACTCTTACTCTTATTCCCCCTTTGACCATGTCGACCGGAATAGTTATGGATCATATGACCTTCAATATCCATCACAACCCAGAAGTAAATCCCAACGATTAGTCAGAAGACCTGAGTCTCCAGAACCTGAAATGTAACACAGGTCCTCAAATTAAGAGACGTATAGATTTGTTGGAAGACGCCATCTCACTCTTAGTCCAACTGCTGAAAAATTCACAAAAAGTGAAGGTTGTCGATCCCGGTCGATATAATTATGAAGCTGAACAAGATCTTCTTGTCTATTTGGAAGATTTTGAGGCGTATTGTCAGCTTCACTACCCCAATGCCCATCATCAATGGTTCAGATTGCTTGGCAGGCAGCTGGAAGGTCGTTTCCGCCAGCTGTATAAGCTAATCTCCAAAGATGATCTACATACAAACAATTCTCTAGAACCACAATCAACCAATGGATCAACAGTCTGGTACCCTCTAATCTCATCAACTAACAGAATCAAATTACAAAGGATCCAAAATACTGCCCTTAGAACTATCACAGGCTGCCTGAAAAATACTCCAATTCAACACCTACACGAAGAAACAAAAATTCTCCCAATTCAAGATCACCTGGACATGATAGGAACACAATTCTATGCCAGGGCTCTCGATCCGACCCACCCATTCCATAACTATCTACAAGATCCCACTATACACCGTTTAAAATCCCCTCCCTCATCCCCTGTCCTCTATTACGGCGAACTCTTTAGAAAAATCCCACTTCCTCCCAACAACACATCTCTCTCAAGTCATATTCACACATACTTACTCTCCCACAAGAGACACAGTATCTCACTATTCTGGACTAAATCTGCTTCATTACCTAGCCTTCAGAATACAGACAAAATCCAACTCCAAAACGCAACCTCCCCACTTTGCCCTAGATGCCTAACGGAGGCTGAAACAACCGCATCATCTCCTCTTAAAGATGTACCCTACTCATCCCCTTCATAACATTCCATCAAGTTTCCTCCCTGAGAGACCTGTTGGCTTTCCCCAAAACCCCTGTGGGAGGTCTCTGGCGTTTTCCTGGAGATGACACAGACCCCAAAAATAAGAGGGGCCCAAGGGCAATAATATATATATATATATATAATATATATATATATATCCCTACCTCTATATATATATATATATATATATATATATATATATATATATATATATATATATATATATATATACATATATATATATGCCGAACCTATATATATATATATATATATATATATATATATATAATATATATTATATATATAATATATATATATATATATATATATATATATATATAATATATATATATTATATATATATATATATATATATATATATGATAATCGAGTTCACCTTTCTCTTTGCATTCATATTCACACCCCTCGCCCATGGACAACATCTTCAGGACACCACCTTATATCCACACATCATATACACATACTTATATCCACACGGCTCTCTCTCTTCTATACATCTTGCAGACATACCATCCCTATCCGTTATATATCTATCATATGTGGAGGAGATAAGAGGAAATTGGCCCGCAGGATATGTCTGTGTGTCGTAATATTAAAGGTTGATTAATGAACAGTGATATAATAGGTTTCGTATACCTACTTACCACTATTTTTGCCAGGGGAAAGTGCTACTGCATGCCTCGAAGGTTCATTGATCCACCGTAAGCTGCATTTATCTTTCGAGCAAACCTGTATAATCATTTGGCGGTACATGGAATGTTCAGAGGAATTAAAATGTGAGAAGGAGAGGGACGAGGTGATGGATGATATTTAGAAAAGGTTAAATTTGATTTGCTACGCTGTCTCTGAAACAAAGATGAAAAGGGAAACAGTGAAAATGATGTGGCTGATACCCAACTTCGTATGTCTGGTGTGGGAAGGAATGAGAGGGAGAGAAGGAGTTGCAATTCTGATGAGTGACCTGCGGGTCGTACAGAGCTATGGTAGATTTCGCTTTGTGTGAGTACTTAGAATTTTAAAGTTTAAATTAAAGTTGAAAAGGGTCAAAGTATGTGCTAGGTTGTGACATATGGTCCAGTCCTGAGGTAATTTTGAAGTGAATGCAAATTTCTGGGATTAATCTGAATAATGTTTTGATGGGTTGCAGTAGGAGTTTCAGATGATTTGTGTTGGTGACCTAAAATGGTTGGAAACATGATCAAAAAAAGTGTTGGCATTGTGGCTTTTTAAGGGTGTGAGAGAAATGAGAATGATTAGGAAGTTGATTGATTTCGTGAACTAACGAAAGAAGATATATGTTAAGTAATACTTTCTTTAACACAAGAGTATTCTTAAATATACCTAGAGTTGGTATTAGGTGGGATGGTATCAAAAGTGAAAAACGTTATGATTGCATTTGTGTTGCGTGAAAGATGTGAAGTTGGTTGTTGGATGTTAATCAATGAGCGGGTGTTAGGAATGGATTATCGATGATTATGTAGATCTCTCTGGT